>CAUYSK010000680.1:0-35191 GCA_963575035.1 Avahi laniger
TCTAATACATCCATTTTGCCAATGATTTTCCCAATTCGATTGGTCCAGAAAGCTCTGGATGGGGCTGCGCTGGCTACTTCCCAATGTCGAGCCCCACTGTCTCCTTGCCTTCTCCTCTTCTCCTTGCAGAAAGTGGAGGGGGCTAGGCTTAAGCATCTGCCAAACCGACAATAAAACACCAGGCACTCTGCTCTGAGGAAGGAATCTCTTAGGAAGAGCAGTGATTGTCCTGGAAGTGAGTCTCATCCAGAGGTGAGACCCTCAGACTTCACCCCTAGTCAGAAACACTTAAGGAGCCAAGTGTGATGTAAAGAGCGTATTCAGCATTATGTAAATGTTTAGTATCATAAAGTTTTAAAAAAGCTATTAGTTTTTGCACTAATAAGCCACCAAAGGTACTGTTCAACAGAAATTTTTTGGGGTGAAGGAAATATACAAAAAATGTAGTGATTTTCAGCTGGGAGCCATTCAGAATTTGAGGGTGGGATGGTAAAGTATGAGATTTGTACACTAACGAGCAGGGGCCTGAGTTACAAAAGTCTGGAAGCTCTGTCTTAAAGGACTAAATTGTGCTGTGTATCCCTCTCTCAGCAAGGTTTGCGTGGTCTCCCTATCATGACATGGAGTGAGGTTTTAATAATGGAAATAATAACTGCATCGTATATACCAAGTGGTTTCTGTGAACTGTAGCTCTTGACTTTAGTCTAATGACAGCCCTGAAATGCACTGAAATCCATTAAACATCCCTTCTGCAGATTATAACTAAGAACATTTGAACTTCAAGAAAATACCAAACGTGGTCAAAATTCACCCAGACCCCCCTGCAATGGGCACACCATGCAAACTCTATGTGCTTCCCACCAGCTCCCCAAAAAACCTCCAGAAGCAAGAGTTCACCCCACTCCCAAGGAGTCGCATTGGCTACTTGGCAGCTTAGGCAGTGAAAAAGCTTGCCTTTGCTTTTTCCTCAATTAGATGGAAAGCCACTTGCAGAGTGTCACATTATCTATCGAAGGTCTCAGTTGGAATCCACCCCACAGGCTGCTTCCATGCAAGCAGCCAAGCAGGAGGAAGCTATGAGGATGGCGTCAGGGGAGGGAAGAGCACCAATGAGCCAAACCGTGCTTCCAAGAGGGCGGGAGCAGGGAGGGCGGATGTTCAGCGTCTGGGATTCCTGGTGGGCGTTCCTACTGGCAAAAATGCCAGACACCCAAGAGGCGAAGCTGCTGTGCTGCGGGGAGGGTGTGGAGCAGGGAGGGGCTGCTGAGGACAGAGATATACAATATGGGCCTGAGTGTCCTCGGGCTGAGCAGATGGTCTTAAGGTGGGGTAAGTTTCCTTGGGGCCTGACTGCATTGCTAAATTCAGGGAAAATCCAATTACATGGCCATGCATAGTAGGGATGAAGAAGCCATGCTCCACACTTACGGCCCCCGGGATACTTCCCTTCTTCCTTATCCCTGTATCTGAGAGTGCATGTACCTTCCCTCCCTGGGCTAAGTCAATCCAGACTCTAGCTGCCTACAGTGATCTTCAAGTGACCTGTCTCTTTGGAGAGGCAATGAATGAGAATTTGGGGGCCATGAGACAAGTAAGTGTGTGGAAGTGAGAAACACATGGTGTGGTCCATTCTCAATGACTTGCCCTGGGGTTAGGGACATCCTTCCTCCATGGCAACTATCTAGACAGCTTACCTTCTGTGACAAGTTCACTCTAAAAGTTCCTAAATCTACATTTCTAACATCTGCCAACATCCCTAGAGTCAACTTAACACAGTCGTTTTTCTAGTAGAGATAAAGATTTGGGGTGTCGCCCAAACACTCCAGTCAGCCCTTCCTTAGGTTGTTGACAGCTTTCTGCTGGGCTGCATCTGTGGCTGTATTGGAAATAAACTGAACTCTTTGGGCGCAGGTTTTCGAAGAGTCAATTACAGTTGAAATTAGGAGAGAGAAGGAAGTTAGACATATTGAGTGTCAACCATGAGCCAGGCACTATTCTAGGTCTTGAGAATACGGAATCTAAATTGGAATTTAAAACTGGATTCAAATTTACATAAGAACGGGACAATGCAGATAATTGGTATAGGGACTGCAGACATTTGGGCAGACTTTGAAGACTCCACTGAGGGTGGGGCAGATGTGGAGCTGGGTGGGGCAGTTCTTTATACAGATGTTGTCTCTGTTGCTGGTGGCACTGGTAAGTGCCATTGTCCAGAGGAGCCCACTGAAGACCTTTGCTGTGTTTTCAGACCACAAGGACATTTGGTAAGCTGCTCTGAGAAGTTTCCTCTGCTGTGGAAGCAGAGGGGCTGTTGATAGATTTCTGGAGGAGGGACTGTTGTCTGTTCTCTTCACTTGCCCTACTCAGAAAAATGTTCAGATTTCTTTTTAAGGCGTTGCATGTAGGATCATTCTTGTTGCAAGCTATGCATATGTATCTGTTTAATTTTAACTCGAGCTCTATACCAAAAGGCAAGTTCATTTACTCAGAGCCTAGACAGAAGGCTTTCCCAGTCTTGACACCTTGCTTATTTGCTACTTAAAGTCTTTTGGAAGAAAAGAACAGATTTTTGCATTTTGTTCCCTTTCCTATTTCAGGAATTTTTTTTTTTTTAAATCCACACAACTGTCCTAATTGGAAGGGATTCTTGATCTATTTCACTGCAGTCTGTCTATTTCTGGTAGGTGTCCAGAACACTTGGCCCCTTCCCCTGCTGAGGCTGCTTTCCAACAACATCCCAACTCAGTTCCAGAGCAGTTGGGAGCCCACCACAGCCCAGGAATATCCACACAGCCCCAGGTGGCATTCAGGGGCTTATGTCTCCTCTCCGGGCCTGTCTTCCGCTTCTCTTTTAGGTCCAGCCTGGCTGCCCTGCCACATCAGCACCCCTCCATCTTCTCCTTTCAGGTCAACAAGCTCATCTTACTCTGCACAGAGCTGCCCTACCCTGCTGGGTCCGCACTCTGGAGCTGGGAGGTTGGGGTGGCCAAAGTCTTACTCTGGAAGCAGTTAGAGCCTCTTTAGTGTGATGCCTGAGCCCAGGCCAGCTCCAGCCTGCACAGAGCTGCTTTAAGTTAAGGACTTGCATCATCAGAAGGTACCTGTTAAAGGCAAAGAACTCAGGCTGGAACAGGGCCAAAGCTAGAGTCCTAAGGTACACGTGGAAAACGATGCTTCTCCGTAAATACATTGTGATACAGATGGAATCAGCATCAAGAATAGCCTCAGGGACTGCAGTGGGGAGTGGAGAAGCCTCCAAGACAATGTGCAGTCATGGTGGGTGTTTAAAGAAAAACTTTAGACAAATAAACATAACAGAGTTTGTTGGAGCAAAGAACAATTCACGAATTGGGAAGCATTCAGAACCAAAAGAGGTTCAGAGAGCTCCACTGCAGCAGTGTAGGCGGCCTGCTTTTATAGGCTGACATGGAGGGAAGACCGAATATGTTTGATTGGTTAGAAGCCTCTAGTTAGAGATTACTTAGGGATTTCTGATTGGTAAAATCTCTAGATTTGTTTTACTGTTTACATTAGGTTTATGTTTGCTTATGTAGGAACTTAAAGCACTGAGCCACCATGACCTAATGGCCTCTCAATGAAAATGACTTTTTAACATGGGGAGGAGTGGTTGGCAGAGAAGGACCCTAGAGATGATCTAGAGCAGAGGTGGTACGCCAGTGGCCTCCAGGTGTGTTCTATGTGGCCCACAGAGAGAGAGAGAGAGAGAGAGAGAGAGAGAGAGAGAAAGTGTGTGTGTGTGTGTGTGTGTGTATGTGTGTAAATGTGTGTGTGCATGTACACATTTTCCTGTTAGTTGATGCTGAGTGCTTTCAGGTGGCACAGAGTTCTCTACTTTGCTACAGCTCCCACCACTCCTAGGTCTCCTCCTGACTCCCCTTCCCTACAGCATATTACACGTTACCCACTGGAACAGTGGTGCAGGGCCCAGAGAGAGGGAAGGAAAGTGGTGGGGGAGGAAAAGACCTCCATCATGCCTTCATTGTATTAATACTTTGCCAAGAGCCTTGGGAAGGATGGCTTGGAAGCTCAGCATCAATTTCTCCAAATCATCAGACTTGGAAATGAGCATGGTGGTGATGCTTCCTTTTCCTCACGGAAATCACACACCGCTTCAGGGAGTTTCATTTGCATTGAAATTTAGAGACAGATATAATCTGTAGATTCCAAAACATGTGTAAGGGCTGCCAAGAGCAGAAAGCTCACAGGAAGAGTAGGTGTGTCTGGGGAGGCAGCGGCAGCAGAGCTTAGAAAGCACAAGCCAAAGTTCCGCTTCCTGAGGGCGAGGCACTCACCGGTCCCTTGTTTGCACAGGCTGGGAAGGAACTGGAGCTCCTAGGACTGGCAGCAGAAGCCTGCAGGGACCTGGTTTGATTCAGAGAAGCTGAGGAGGCAGAGCTTTATAAAGGATCACACCATATTTTCAGGAAGTTGTCTGTCTCTGTGGAAACAGAGAAGGAGAGGTCCCGTGAGATTAAAAATTCTGGAAGACTGTCCTTGTCCCACCCTAGGTTAGAACATCTAGCAAAAAGTTGATCTAGGGTAGTCCAACCTGTATGCTCTATGAATGATTTAAAAGAAGATGGAAAAATCTTGACACAAACATACTACAAGACACAAAGAGCAGCAAATCATGTCAACAGAACATGCACCAGAAAAATGTGATTTGAAAGAGATGAAAAACATGATCAAACATTCCACCATGAATTAGAAACAAAACAAAACACCTTCACAAGATAATTTGATCTCTAAAGGAAAACCACAAAGCACAAAAGCAAGGAACTCAAATAAAAGATGACAAGGTGATGAGAGGTGATGAGGCAGGATTAGAAGATTCAAGAAAGAAGCAGAAGAAAGTAAAGGGAGAAAAGTCATTGCAAAAAGCACCATCAGAGAAGCAGGAGATGGGGATGTGACATGTGAGCTCCACACAATAAAGACAGGAAGTTGAGATAAGAAGGAAAGTGATAGCTCAGCAGGGAGGAAAAGGAAAGCAACACATGCGAAATTGGAGTCCCCAAAGAAACCAAAACAATAGAGCGCAACAAGTGTTTAAAAATGTAATTCAAAACATCTGAAATAAAACAAGACTCGAATCTGCTTTTCGAATGTTCACACCACTTACCAGGGAAACCTGACTTAGGACAGTCTCCACTTGAGACACAGCCTGGTAAAGTTATTGGGCTCAAAGGAAGTATCCTTTGGGCAGTAAGGCACAAAATACTAGGTCACTTATAAGAAGGAAAAAAAGTCAGGTTGAACTCAGACTTCACCAAAACAACACTCAACATTAGAAGAGGATAGAGAAACATTGAAAAGATATTTAAGAAAAGTACAAACCAAGAATTTTATGTCATCCAAGCTGTTCAACAATTATAAAGAACATAGAAAAATGTTTTGAACATACAAGAACTTAGAAAGTATGGCGTTCTCATGAATCCTTCTTGAGGATATGACCAGATTATGAACTTTGGACAAACTGAGAGTCAGCCAGAGAAACTTTAGCCAAAAATCTGACTAAAGTGTTGATTATATTTAGGTTCAGCTCTAAGACCAAATGTAATGTGTCGGTTAGCATAACATAATAGAATACAAATCTTACATGCCCTGACAATGTAGAAATAATACAATTAACAAATTGGGATGAGAAAGGGATGAAGAGAGTGGGAAGAACAGTAATTGCTGCATTGATAAAGTCAGGGAAACAAAGGAAATAATGTAAAGCTAAAAAATCAAATAGTAGACATATAAATACATTTAAGAGTCCAAATTAAAAATTAGCAAAGATAATATTATTGATTGAAGTCAGGAAGTGCAGGAGAGGTAGGAGAAAGGGAAGAATATACATATAAATTTTATTATTACTCAATACTGTTTAAAAAGCAGATGGCCAGGTGTTCTATATGATAATGTAATTATAAAGATAATCATTAGAACAGTGTTCTAATCCTCCTAAATACCAGAAATTAATTCTCATCTCTCCAAGCCTTTTCTCATTTCTTCTCCTCTCTTTTCTGCTCTGTTTTCTCACTCTGCCCACCCCCTAAAAAGCAAACAGACCTTATATTGAAAGATTTTAAATAAATATATTCAGAGAACAAAATAATATGACAGATCTACAATCAACTCATCTATCATATCAATAAATAGAAATGGGATTAACTCATCCATTAAGATCAATGACTTTCACATGGTATCATAAAGCAAAATCTAACTCTATGCTGTTTAAAAGAGACATACCTAAAACATGACGTATAAAGGTTGAAAATGAGAAGGACAGAGGTGTGTCCCAGGCAAGTGCAAACCAAAAGCAAGCATTACCAGCTTACCTTCCAAGAAGAAGAAATTCAGGCCAAAAAAAAAAAAAACATTAAATGAGACAAAGAAGGGAGCATTATAATGCTAAAGGATACATTGCACAATAAAGATAGAATGCTTAATGAATGTCTATGCATAAAATCGCATAGCAACAATATTCATAAGGAAGAAATTACAGAAGATATAAGGAGAAATAGAAACACACTCATAGTAGGAAACTTTTCAAAGCTATTAATTCATGTCAGATCAAATAACAAAAATGAGTAGAAAGCAAGAAAGTCGATCTGATTGATACACACCAAATTCCATATCTTGGAAATGGAGAATTTACCTTCTTTCAACGGGTCAATGAAACATCCATGAAAACTGATCACATAATTGTCCATAATGAAAATTTCCACAAAAGTAGAAACAGTACAAGCAAAATCTTCTGATCATAATATGATTAAAATAGACATTGTTAAAGAAATAGAAAAAGATTCCTCTATCAGAAATTGTTTAAAAAAGAAATAACTCTCTTAAGCAACTGTTAGTTCAAAAAAGAAATTTTAGAAAACAATGACAATTGAAAACATTGTCACAGAACCTGTAGGTTACAGCTGTAGCAGTGCTCAAAGGAACATGTTTATCCTTAAATATTTATGTCAATAAAAACAGAAAGAATAAGACAAATTATTTTAAACATCTAGTTCAATTCTTAAAGCCCTGATTATTTTGAAACCCAATCTTCAACCTTAATGTGTTATCTTAAAATAGATTCATGGGGGTATGATCAATGTACTACAAGCTGCACGTACTTCAAACACATAACTCTGTGAGTTGTGACATGGGTAGCCACCTGCGAAACCAGCACCACAGTCAAGACAATGAACATATCCGTCATTCGCCCCAAAAAGTTTTCTTGTGTGCTTTTGTAATTCCTCCCTCCTGCCTCTTATTGTCCTGTCCCCAGACAATCACTGACCAACTTTCTGTCGATACAGATTAGTTTGCGTGGTCTAGAAGTCTAAATAAATGAAATCACAAGACACACATTCATTTTGTCTAGCTCCTTTCACTCAGCATAATTACTCTGAGATTCACTGAAATGTTTACAGATGTGATGATGTGGTGTCTGGGATGTACCTCAAAATTATTCAGGGGTTCTGGGGAGCTGCATGGATAGAAGTAAAGTGAATTAAATTTGGCTACAAATTGGTAATTACCAAAGCTGGGTCATGGACACAAGAGGTTCATGATACTGTCCCGGCTACTTATATACATGTTTCAAATTTTCTGTAAGGAAAAGTTAAAAAAAAACTTTTGTTCCACCTTGCTCCTCTTGTGCTATTTTATGCCATACAACTGTATGATTTGTCTTGAATTCTCATCTCTTACTGTGATTCAAAATAATTGTCCTTGGATTTACTCTTTGAGGCTTTAAAACCCATAAATTTTTTACTGCTAGACTTTAGAACAGTGGATCAATTCTACTTAAAAACAAAATAAAACAAAACAAAACCTCCATTTGGTTTAAGTTTTTAAAGCACCCGTTGCTAGACATCATGGATATCCATGCCCAGGGGAGGGATGTTGGAGCCGAATGGATGTTTTCTGTCTTATAGACAGCAGCAGGTGAGATCAGCACCTGATGGCAAAGCTTCCTCTGAGTGGGATGTGTTTGCAGGGACTGAGGAATCTACCTGCAAACTCGGCAGTCTTGTTTCTCAAGTGAGGGAAGCATGAGGAAGGATTGTGGGCCAGTGGTAGGGTAAATAGTTACTATCAATCAAATTGAGTGATTTGAAGAATACAGACAGTGAACTATGATGCACACGTATTACTTTTTCAATTAAAATGCTAGTAAAAGTAGTAAAATCAAAACAACACAAAGAAACAGACCAGAAATGTGCTCAAACTTCCTTTGGTGCTAATGAGAATTTTTGCCTGTCAAGGAAAGCCAGCCAACTCTTCCTGTCACATCTAATGGTTCTATGTCCTAGTTTCCTCCCTGAGAAAAGGGGAAATGAAGATTTGCTTAGAGTGTTTAACATGTGCCAGACTTGGTTATCTCTAAGTAGATTGCTTTTGTGGAATGATTGGTGTGGTAGACTGTTATATCTGTAGCTCCCAAGGAAGCCTTCTGGTATTTTTCACAGTGTCTCTGGGCTCAGCCATGTGACTGGCTATGGGCAAAGGGACATCAGCAGGAAGAATGCAAGCAGAGGCTTGGCAAACTCTTGCACGGTGCAGCTTGTCCTCTTGGAATGCTCGCTCCTGGAGCCAGCCTTCATGCTGTAAGGAAGCCCCCGATAGTCAGGTAGAAAGATCATGCGAACTGAACAAGAGGGTCCAGTCTTCCAGCCAACCCCAGCAAAGCACCTGTCACATGAGCTGGGCTATCCAGGACATCCCAGACACCTGACTGCAGAAGAAACTTCCAGCCGAGGCCTAATCAACCCATTGAATCATGAGGAATAACCAAATGGTGGTTTTAAGCCACTAAATTTGGAGTGGTTTCTTACACAATAGTAGATAACTGAAAGAGTCAGGATATACACAATTGTTTCACTGTCTCCAGAAAGTCAGTGAAAATTTGCAGTGGTGAGCAGTGGTGAGCCACAGGTTAGGAGAGTCAGTCATGAAAACAAAACTTCTACAACTACCAAGATAATTATCTGCTTTCAGCACGAGGCTAGATTTTAAAAATCCCTCCCACACTTAGCTTTCCTGGAACACATCTATTGTGTAGTGGCAGCTTCCCAAGAGATGGCATGCCCGGGGATGCCCAAGAAGAGGCTGCTCGAAAGGCCCATGGACAGTGGGCATCGATCCAGGGTAATGTCACCAACTGTGGCTTCTCAGGAGAATAAAACGCTGTGGATTGGTCAACCCTGTCCTGCTGAGCCCAGGTCACCAGGCCCAGGTGAGTGGCTCAGGGCAGCGCTGCAGAGAGGAGAAAAGCAGGTCCAGACAGGGGTGGCTATTGGAACCCCGGGCCCTGGAATGAGCCCACTGCGGTTCTGGGACATGGGACCTCTAGACACCTGGTTAGGGAAGGAGCTCAGGCATCACTGGGGGATGGGAGATGCTTCACATCATTGGAGCCAGACACCCCCACCCCGTGGGCCTGTGCCACAGCAAATGCAGTGGTCACCGCAAGGCCACGCCACAGAAGGAGAACGGAATAATTCCCTGAAAGCTCTGCCTTTCCCGGCTTTGCAATCATTTCCTGTCTATATTCGTTCCCACAGTGAGTGAAACTGTCCTAGCTCACCGAGGTGGGTGCAAACAGACCCCGCCCACCATTTCCTGGGTGTGGGGGCTGTGGGCAGATGCCAGGAGGGATTTAAAAAGCAGCCGAGCTATTTCGAGCGTCAGGATTTGCCATAATGCCAAGGCAGCAATATGTCTGCCCATGCGAAATTCCCACCATCCAGCCACTGAGCTCCATCCCGGCGACGCTCGCGTTGTGTGAATCCTCCTTTCCGGCACACTCCTTTGTGAAGTCACTCTGCCATTCCCATCCCAGCCACGGGGCTCACGCCTCAGCTCTAGGTAAGACGCTCTGAGCCCGGCAGCTTCTCCCGCCTCACCAGGCTGCACTCACATGTCTGCGTGTTTTCGCCTCCTGGGCTTGTGTCAAAGGTGGGCAGGACGGGTGACGTCAGCACATCTGCAGGCAAGTCGGACATTGCCAAGAACATTCTAGATCTGCTCTGCCCCCAACAGAAAACCAAGCAGAGCGGCCGAGGGGGCCAGGCCAGCAGTGCTGGGAGTCAGTGTGCATCAGGAAAACGAGGTCATTCTGAGAAGAATGGAAGGCTATTTTGGGGGAAAGTGAAGGCAAAACGGATGTCAGCAGACAAGCCAGGATAGACCTCCAGTAATATGTATATATATTTTTTCTCATTTTCGAGAATTTCTTTGGAGGTTGGAAGCAGGGCCTATTTTTAGTGTCTATTGTGTGAGGCTGGGGCAGGGAGGTGGGAGCTGCAGTTTTCTTTTGACAATGATTACATTTTAAATAGGGAAAGAAGGTAATGAGGGCAGAAATAATAACCATTTTCAGATCTCAAAATTCAAGGTGTTTGAAACAGGGTTTTCTAAAATACCAGCCTTGTGGAAGAACCATTTTTCCTTCTTGCCTTTCATCCAAGGGCTGTGGAACAGATGACTCGCACTGGCCTCCCTGCTTTCGTCCCCGTGCCCTGCTTAGGGTTCTAGTTTTCACTATGCAACATGAGAGGGGAGAGAGGGGAAGCAGCCACCCACCACGGAGATTCTCGAACTTTGATGTGTCTCGGAGTGGCACAGGGGCTGGGTAAAGTGCAGATTCCCTGGCGCCTGCTCCAGAGGATCTGGTTCCGTTGGTCTGGGAGGGGCCCAGGAATCTCAATATAGCTCCCCCGCCCCCCAAAAAACCAACTATTTCTAAGGGATTGGGTTGTGGTGGGTTCCTGGACCCTATTTTGAGAAACCATACCTTGCAGTCAGTGACCCTATTAACTATACTCATGAATTAATGAACTTGAGGTAGTCTGAGATGTTTGGAATAAGAAGGCCCTGATCGTCAGATTGGATAAGGCTAAGAAGTGACATGGGGCAAGACCATGGACTTCAGATGCCAGCTGACCTGATAGAAGCTGAGTCCCATGGGCTATTAGCTGGATGGCTGCGGTCGCTGTCACAGCCCCACCTAGTTAAAACGGTCCCTAACTCAAATAGCTCACGCGCCCTTTCCTCATCTTATACTGGATTACAGCAAAAAGGATTCCCTTCTTCCCCCTGCAAGACACAAAGATGTTGTGTGCAGTGCCTTTTGGGGAGAAGAAAAGCCCAGTTAGGGCTTCAAGAAAGTTCCCACAGGATGGAGAAAGGCACGCACACACTGTGGCTCCATACCTGTTGGCCAGTCTCTTCCAGGGCTGAGTGAGGGCACGGTGCACACAAGAACTGCCTGCACACAAGTGGTATCTGCGCAGCGTTGCCGTACCAGTGGGAGGAAGTCAACACTGTCAGATTTGGAATGAACCTGATGGAAATGGCTTCTTAGTATTAACATGCAATAATTGAATCTCTAGCTACATCAAATGGAAGGTCACGATTATTATCAAAAAGAGTCAGTTTCTTACCAAGTAGAGCAAAGGCAATGCTATCATGTCCTTCTCTGACTTTAGAGGACTCTGAGCGACGTCCCTTGCTCTGATTTCAGCCTGACAGTGCTAATCCTCCTTCTCCCCGCAGTGACGGAGATTCCCTGGAGGGGCCTGGTTCCCTATCCTTCACTGACGAACACAGAAGGATGCTCAGACTCGCTCCAGCTGCATTGAACTTTTAAAGCCCTGCAGGTGATTCTAGTGCATAATCAGGATTGACCACCTTCCACAGTCGTTGGTGGGCACCCTACACATGGCTCCTCCCTTAGTGAGAAGGATGTTAGGCAGGACTTTTTAGTGGCAAGAGACAGAAATCCAATTTAAAGTAGCTTCAGCTGAAAGGAGAATTGATTGGCTCCCACGATGGGGATGTTTCAAGGGGTGCTGCTGGCTCCTTGCCTACTGGATTCTAGCCAAGCTCAGAGGGGCCTTCTAGATTCTCCTTCCTCATTTCTCAGCTCTGATTTGTCCCTGATGGCTTCCCTCTTGGGCATGATCTCTCTGGGGAGGAGGCAGAGATGAGCCCTCAACACCAGCATGCTGAGAGTAATTCCAGAGACATGGGCGTGGGCCCCTGACCCACGTCTATGCTGTGGGGAAGGGTTGGACTTATTGGCCAAGCTGGTCAGGTGCCCATCTCCAGGGTGGGCAAGGCAGGGCCACTCATGTTGGGGGAGGGATCTGCAGACGAAAAGGAACAGAAACCAAAGAGTAGGAGTCTCTCCCGGAGATCAGGAAGATTGTGCTAATAGCCAAGTTTTTCCTGAGCACTTTGCACATGTGTATGTACCAGGCACTTTGAAGAAAGCATCTCATACACACGGTGTTTTAAAATCCTACCAATAATTTTGCAAAATAGCTCTCTTGTCATCCTCCTTTCCTAGAGGTGGAGCTGGGAATTGAGCCCAGGGCTCTGATGCCGGAATCAAATGGTAACCAGAACAGCTCTCAGCCCCCAGGACGGTCTGAGCACGAGGCTTCACTTTGGCTAGAATGTGGCCGGCCACTACCCCTTTCTTAGTCTTTTGACGTAAAAGACATGCTTCCCCATTTTGAAGCATCCAGAAGAACAGTTATTGTGCCGTGGACGCCTTCTAGCCCTTTGTGAGTTCTGGCCAGGTTGGCCGGCCCTGGGTCTGGCGTTGGACTTGCTCACAGACTTGAGGGTCGAGCCAACAGCCGGGCAACAGGCTCCCCCACGTCCACTCACAGATGAAGCACCTAGGGAAGAAGCTCTACAGAGGGTTTTAAATTTTTATTTTATTTTTCATCACAAGCCCCATTCACAGAGAGTTCCTGCCTGTCTCAATTCTTGTTCTTCGTAGTCACAGGTTTAAAATTCTCTGAGGGAAATGGCAAGGTTTCAGGTGCCTGTGTCCGACTCTTCGGGAGGCCCACCCAGAGAGGGTGGTGGGAGCCTGGGGCCTGTCTTTCGTCTTCGTCCCTCTGTTCTCCCACCATGTGTCTCTGTCTCCCCTCCCCACCCCCCAGTGGTTCCCATCCTTCGCTCACTCTGCGGCAGCTTTATTATTTCTAAAGTGTGTTATGTACTTTTATGATATTGCCTCCCTACTGTGACATCAGGAATGAACTTTAATAAGACTGTAAACACCCTTTTAAATCCTTTCTCAGGCTTTCGCTTTTTATATTCTACCCTATGCTTGTCTCTCTATGAATAAACAAATTATGCACCAAGGAGGGCGAGAAAATAAATTTCCTTTGTTGCTACGGTGGTTCTTGCTGGAGGCACCGTGACTTGTAATGCAGATACATTTCAACCCTCCTTCCCTCTCTGACACAAACAAGAAAATAAGAGCAAAACCCAAACCACTGCCTTTCTCCACAAGGATGTGGAATGAAAAAATCACCCGTGTGAAGGCTCACCAGAGATCTGTCTGTGCCCAACATGCAGGTCCATAAACTCTAAAATGGGTGCTCCTGGGTGCTATCCATACCCGGCATCAGACAGAGGCAGCATGCAGAGAAGGCTGAGACAGGCAAATCATCGATGAGTGTGGAGGAAGAGAAGAGGGTTGTACAACACAGAGTGGGCATGCAACACAGACAACATTCCACCCTATCAATGAATCAGTTTTATGATTGGGATGATATTTGATAGTAATATAATATGTAATTACCTTGAGGAAAAGAACAGAATAATTCGGAAGCCTTTGGCCATGTCTTTGTTGATGCTGCTGTAAAGGAATACCTGAGGCTGGGCAATTTATAAGGAAAAAGAAGTTTATGTGGCTCACGGTCCTACAGTCTGTACGAGAAGCATGGTGCCGATATGTGCTCCTGGTGAGGGCCTCGGGCTACTTCTGCCCATGGCAGACGGGGAAGAGGAGCTGGAGTGTGCAGAGATCACATGGCGAGAGAGGAGGCAAGAGAGATAGTGGGGGGTGGGCGCCAGGCTGTTTTTAACAACCAGCTCTCACAGGGACAAATACAGAGAACTTACTCACTGTCCTCCAGAGAGGACAATAATCATGAGGGATTCACCCCCATGACCCCAACACCTTCCATCAGCCCACCTCCAGCATTAGGGATCAAAATTCACCACGAGATTTCGAGGGGACAAACATCCAAACTATAGCACCATGGTAAGTTTTTTTCCCAGAAAAGTTACAGTCAGAATCCTAGTTATCCTTGCGGCTGATCTGCATTGCGGTGCAATTTACCCCTGGTTAAAAACCCTACACTGGTGATGTCACTAAATGCACCTATAACCTCAAACTGTATATTCATTTTGGGACGGGAGAGAGGAAGGCATGAGCTTTCCTTTTCTTTATCACAATATTTAATTAGAGCATCACATCAAAGAAGTTCCATTTTGTACAGGTTGAGTTTAAGGTATCTGGAAGTTTCCCAGACCCCAGGAAGAAATGTCTGGTGGGCAGTTTGACATTTGGTGTCCAGAGCTCAGCTGCACTTGAGGGTGGAGACTCCGATTGCACTCCGAGCTGCAGGAGAGAGCAGGCACTTTCTGGTAGAGGTTGTAGAAAGAGGAGGCGTGTGGAACTGGGGGAGGGCCGTGCCCTTTGCAGAGCAGCTGGTGGAAGAGGGAAAGTAGTTAAAGAAAGAGAACCAGGAGAGAGGTGCCCTGCAGAATAGGGAGGCCAGAGTTGTGAGAAGTGCTCAAATTCTGCCAAGGATTTGAGTATGGTAAAAATCAGGGAGGGAACCCTGGATCTGGGAGTTTGGAGTTGGCTGTGATTTTGCCAAGGGTGTGTGGTGGTGGTGCTGGCTGGGGTCAGAATCCAGACTGCGCTGGCTTAGGATGAGGAGGAGATGAAGCAGTGTCAAGGATCCTTACGAGGAATGTGTTGATGAAGGGCAGGAGTGGGGTGGCAGAGAATCCATTGGAAAGTGCCGACAAACCATCGTGCCGGATGGGAGGGCCTGGACTCCAGGCACAGCACAGCCAAGGGGGTGCTTCTGGAGCTGCAAGAGGAGGGTGCTAACTGACAGGCGGGTGCCCATTTCTGTTTGCCTGTTTCTGTTTCTCCTGAAGGTTTCCAGCTCCTTGTGCTTCCTGCACCTGCCGCAGATTCTGCGAAAGTGGAACAGCTCTCAAGGCCAGGGCTGGGGAACGGAAACTCCTGCTGGAAATGGACCTCACGGGGTCCCTTCTTCTCTTCCACATCAATGCTTTTTGCCTGCTCTTAGGTCCCTGGAATGCACGGACACGCAGTGTTCCCGCTCTCAGAAATGCAGGCGTGTAGGCGTCTGCACACTTAACTCTTGGAGGAGGGAGCTGAGGCATCTCCTGCAGGGAGCCAGGTGTCCAGGGTAGGAACGGTTGCAGGGTGAATGGGAATGCACATTAGTTAAGGATGGTGTGAGGAGGGTAGGAGAGCCTGCTGAGGGGTCCGTAGATGGGACGAGGAGGAGAAAGAGGAGGAGGAGGAGCCATCGTTGTCCTCAAGGGATTGGGGCCAGCTGTGCAGACTGACCGGGCTGAACTGGCCCAAGTAGAGAGTGGACTGATGAGTGGGGAGTGCAGAAAGGTAGAGCCCAAGGGCGTGTGCAGAGACTCAATGGGGAGAAAGGTCAAGGTCGAGCCAAGAGAACTGATTCTCTGGTCTTATCCAAGGGTGAGGAGTATCCAAGACTGAGCTCAGGGGCCATGTGGCATTAGAACAGGTGGTGGATGAGAATCCGGATCTGGCTAGGGAAGTAGGGCTCAGGCTTTTAAGTGGATCCCGGCCTCTCGGACCTCCCTCTTCTAAGACGCTGGTGAAAAGGGTGAGGGGGGATTGAGGTGGTGAAGTGGACAGGTTCCGAGGGACTGGCAGGCAGGAGGTCAGGTTGTGATGAGAGAGGAGTGGGCCCTGCTTACGGCCAGCCCAGGCTGTGCCCTGCTGCAGGGAGCTGCGGGGAAAGTGGATCTCCAAGTGGAAGGGCTCCAGGCAGGGCAAGGCTGGTGACGGAGGGACCGCAAGTGTGGACGCCAGTGGTGTGAAGAGGGAAACTTGGAACCAGAAGCCCAAACCCTCAAGGAATGGGAAGCAGAGACTTGGAGATTGTCAAATAATGGAAGTAAAATGGGGAAGGGATTGGATGCCAGGAAGGGGCGGGCTTGAAGGAGAAGAGGTAGTTGAAGAGTAAAGGCAGTAGGTGCCTCAGCGGCTGTGTCCTAGCCACCCACCCACAAGGCGTCTGGGCGCCCCAGGCCTGGGCTGCAGAGGTCTGCCAGCGTGGTGGGGAGTCCAGTGCAGAAACCAGCCTCCAGGGGTCTCCCCGAGGAAGGACGCTGTGTAGGCCTTGCCTGTGCTGCCAGGCCACCGCCTGAGGGCAAGTGGCTTCTGTGGGAGTGTTGCCATGTGGGGCATTCACTGGCCTTTCAGAGGACTCTAGAGGGGTGTTGAAATCCACCATATTTGTTTGCTGCCTGTAACAAAGTAGCCCAGACCAGATACTTGAACAACATAAATTCATCCTCTCACAGTTCTGGGGCCTGAAGTCCATTCAAGGTGTTGGCAGGGTTGGTTCCTTCTGAGGTCTTTCGGGGTAAGGTCTGTGCCAGTCCTCTCGACTTGCAGATAGCTGTTGTCCCTGTATCTGTGTCTCTGTGTCCAAATTTCCCCTTTTTATAAGGACAACAGTCATACTGGATTAGGGCCCACCCTAATGGCCTCATATTAGCTAGATTACCTCTATAAAGACACTATCTCCAAATTAGGTCCCATTCTGAGAAAACTGGGGGTTAGGTCTTCACCATATGTATGGAGGTGTTTGTGGCACAATTCAACCCGTAACACTCCCCTCCAAGGCAAGATTTCATCTCTTTAAACATTTGGCGTCCTCCTCGAAGGGTTGTTTCTTTTATACAAATGAGTTTTCACAGTTGTCTGGTTTATAAATCTACTTGCTTGGAAGGTAAGAGCAAGTGGTCACTTTTCAAAAGGAATAGGGTCAAACTGCACACTGTTTATTGACCAGCAAGAGCAGAGAGACTGCTGGGGCTCCTGGCTCCATTGTCAGGCCCTGGGCAGCCCCCAGACACCAGGGTGGCTCTTGAGGGACTCTCCTGTCTGCCTCCCTCCACCCTGGCCCATCTGAGACTCAAATGTCTGAAGGGCCTGGCATATTGGCGTCAGCTCAGGCCATCCTGCCAGGGGCTCACACAAGGCCACTGAGTTCCAGGCAGGACACCTAGGCTTCATTGGGACCATCTCATCCAGAGCATTTCAGAAATGCCTGGGAAAGTCTGGAGTATGCACCCGAACACTGATCCAGACAGATCCCCTGGGTCTGGGACCTGGGACCAGAGGCCTGTTGGTGCCAGGCTTGTTTCAGCATCAGCCAACTGCCAAGGGCAGGGATGGTAGGCATGGCTTACCTTCCCCTCACCTCCACTTGGTGGGCAGCTGCTTGGAGTCTGGGTCACAGGCCGTCTGCTCTCGCAGTAAGTGGGCATGCTGGGCTGACAGGCAAAGCCAGCCAAGGGCAGACGGCACACTGGACACCCTTGCCCACTCCAGCGTCCACAGAGGGATAAACTCTTGCTTTGCCTTCCAACCCCATGGTGAAGGATGATGCTTTTCTGATTTTTATCTCAGGGCGAATATCCAATACAATCGTTAATGCTTTAATAAAGGGGACTATAAGTCATGAATCTCACATTCTCATGTGATTCATGAAATTAGCTTTTGTGATTTTGTAGCCCTGTAGCACGCACAGCAAAAACGATAATCTTGTTGCCTACCATTAGAAGATCATTTGATATAATAGTTTAATGTGCTTTTAAATATTTTCCCACAGAGAACCTTTGCCTTATTAATGTTTTAGAGTTTAAAAATGTGTGTATTTTAAAAAGTTCTTTTTATTTGGATATTTGGTAACAGGAAAGGATTTGGCACAAAGAGGGCTCCAGGGGCAAGAGTTACAACTCGCACAGAGATAGAAGAGGAAGTGGGGATGTGCTAAACTGCCAAAGAGTTTCCCAGACTGGCCGCACCACTGCACATTCCCAGCAGCAATAAATGAGTGTTCTGCTTTCTTCATATCCCTGCCAATGCTTGTTACCCTTTTTGGAGATTATTGCCATGCTAGTGAGCAGGAAGTTGTGTCTCATTGTCATTTTGATTTGCATTCCCTAATGGTTTTGATGTTGAGCATCCTTTCATACCCTTATTGGCCATTTGTATATCTTTAGGACAAAGGTCATTTATATTCTTTACCCAGTTTTTATGTTTTTTTTTTTAATTCTTGAGTTGTAAAAGTTTTCTATTAATATATAGTCTAGATACAAGTCCTTTATTACATATGTGATTTGCAAATATAAGTTTCTCTCATTTTGTGGATTGTCTTTTTTCACTTTCTCAAAGGTATTATTTGTAGCACAAAAGTTTTTAATTTTTTATGTAGAACAATTTATCTATTTTTTTCGTTTGTTGCTTGTGCCAAAGGAGCTTTAGGTGTCATGTCCAATAAACTTGCCTAATTCAAGGTCATAACGATTTACCCATATATGTTCTTTAAAGAGTTTTACAGTTTTAGCTCTAATATTTGGTCTGTGATCCATTTTGAGTGAATTTCTGTGTATGGTCTAAGCTAAGAGGCCAACTTTATTTTTTGCATGTGAGTATCTAATTGTTCCAGCACCATTTGTTAAAAAGACTATTCTTTTGCTGTTGAATGGTCTTGACACCCTCATAAAAAATTGGCCATAAATGTAAATATAAGAGTTTATTTCAGGACTCTCAGTGCTATTCCATCGATTTGTATGTCTGTTTTTATGCTAGTACCACACTCTCTTGATTACTGTATCTTGGTAGTAAGTTTTAAAATCAGGAAATGTGTCTTGCAACTTTGTTGTTCTTTTTTAAGATTGTTTTGGCTATTCTGAGTCCCTTGAATTTACATAAGAATTTTAGGATCAGCATATCAACTGCTGGAAAAAAAAGACAGCTAGGATTTTTATACGGATTGTTTTGAATCCGTAGATCAATTTGGTGTGCCATCTTAACAGTATTAAGTCTTCTGATTATGAACATAAAATGTCTTTTCATTCTTTTTTTATTTCTTTCAACAATATTTTTTACTTTTTAATGTACAAGTGTTGCATTTCTTTTGTTACATTTATTCCTAGGTATTTTATTCTTTTTGATGCTATTGTAAATGGAATTTTTAAAATTTTATTTTAGATTGTTCATTGCTAATGTATAGAAACAATATTGATTTTTGTATATTGATCTTGTATTCTGCAACCTTATTTGAACTCATTTTTTATAATTCTATTCAGATTTTCTATTTATTCTTGAGTAAGTTTCAGTAGTTTGTGTCTTTCTAGAAATTTGTCCATTTCATCTAAGTTATTTAAATTATTGTTATGTAAGTGTTCATAATATTCCCTTCTTATCTTTTTTTTTCTATGAAGCAGTAGTGATGTCCTGTTTCATTTCTGGTTTCAGTAGTTTGAATCTTCTCTCTTCTCCCTCCTTGCTTGATCACATTAACCTTATTTACCATTTCTGAGTCTCTTCATTCTTCCTGTGGATTTGAAATTATTATCTCGTGTCATTTCCTTACTCCAATACAATTTTGTCCCCCTCCAACTTCCTTTGTGTTGTTATTGTCAAATGTATTACATGTCTATAAGCTGTAAGTCCAATAAGGCAATAATATATATTGTTTTATGCAATTACTTTTGAATTAGTTAGGAGAAGAAACATGCAATTATTTTATCTTGTATAATTATTACCTAACAATTACTACATACTACGTAAACCTTTGCTCGTGTTCTTTGTTTTCTTGTGTATGTGGATTAGAATTATTCTCAGATCTCACTTGCTTTCAGCCCGAGTGACTTCCTTTCATATTTCTCGTAAGGTAGGTCTGCTAGCAATGAGTTTTCTGTTTTTGTTTATCAGAGAATGCCTTTATTTTGCCTTCATTTTGGAAAGATAGTTTGGTTGAATATAAGATTCTTAGTCAATGGTTTTTTGTTTTTTTTTTTTTTCCCCTTCCTTTTGTATCTTACCTTCTGGCTTCAATGGTCTCTGATGAGAAATTAGATGTTAATCTTATTAAGAATCCCTTGCAGGTGATGAATCATTTTTCTCTTGCTGCTTTCCATTCTCTTTAACTCTGGTTTTCAGTATTTTGACTATGTGTCTGGGTGTGCATTTCTTTGTGTTTATTCTCCTTGGGCTTTATTGAGATTCATGTATGTGTAGATGAATAATTTTAATCAAATTTGAGGCAATTTTAGCATCATTTCTTTGAATATATTTTCTCTTCTTTTCTCTCTTACCTCCTTCAGAGATTCCCATTACACTATGTTGTTACACTTAATTATGTTCTACTTATCTTTGAGGTTCTGTTCATCTTTCTTCATTCTTTTTTCTATCTGTTCTTTGCATTGCATAATCTTGATGCGACTATTTCGTATTCATTGATTCTTTCTTCTGTCAGCTAAAAATACTATTCAGCCCCTCTAGTGAAATTTTTAATTTTAGTTACTATACATTTTAACTCCAGGATTTCCTCTTTAAAATAAAAAATTATCCCCATCAGGATGATGACTCCTCTTCTTGCCTGATGGTCCTTTGGTACAAGTAGCCCAACATGCCCTGGAACGAGTTATAACTTATAACTCAGTGGATCTCTCCTTGTGTTCCTTTGAAAGTATTCGTATTTGGAAATCAAGACCACTAAACACTCACAATTCAGATTTGCCAGGATGGCATACACAAATTCATCAAGTGCTACCTGCTGGTTACTAATCCATGTATTTTACTTATTGAGGGCACAGTGATGTATAAAGATCATTGATTTAGTGTATACACTGTACCCCAGAAGATGACACACCATCCTCACACCAGTGCCTAAGCTGTGTCTTTAATACGTTATTTCATCACTCTATCGGGTTAGCGGTTTTTAGATGGTATGGAATGTGACATGATAGAATTTATATTAAAAAATAATGTCTATCTCTTTACTGACAATCTCTTTTTAGTGAGACACATTGTCATACTCTCCTTTAATATTTTAGACACAATTTCCATATTTTGTTGAACATATTTATGATAGCTGATTTGAGATCTTTATGTAGGAAGTTCAACATCTGGGCCCCCTCCTAGACAGTTGTATTGACGATTTTTATTCCTGAGTATGGACCATATTATCCTGTTTGGAAACTTTTACTTTTGTAACTTTTATATACTTTTATAACTTTTACTTGCTTCATAATTATTGCATTAAAAACTTAATATTTTGGATAATGTATTATAGTGAGTCTGGATACTGACTCTTTCCCCTCCCCCACCACACCCAAGTTGATGTTGTCATTGTTGTTTGTTTGGTCATTTATTCATTTGTTTAGTGACTTGGCTGAATTAACTCTGTGACGTCTATTTCCTAAGCATTGTGCACCCTCTAATGTCCCTGCTCCATTTTTTCGCCTTGTTTCATCTTTTACCCTAGTTATTTAGGGGTTGCTCTGGGTCATCATATACACTAATTGGTCAAAGGTTGTGCTTAAGTCCTCTTGGTCTGTTAGCTTTTTTTGCCCTTTACTGTGTGTGAGTTGGAGGCTACGATCATGGTTCGAGGAGTTTATGCTTTCCCCATGTTCAGCCAAGGAGTAGTAGCTTCGATGTTCCCTTTCTGATCACTGCTGACAGGGCCCAGCCTTGGGCATGCATAAGGTCTTCCAGACTACCAGAGATGCATGTGACTTTATTTTTAATCCTGGCTTTCTAGAAGTTTCCCCTGGATAGAGATGCTTATTGTTCAGCCAGTGCTTGGTCAGAGGTTGTGGTTTAGCCCATTGTGAGGCTTCTGCACATTGGATGATGGATTGTGTGCGGCCTTGAATGTTTTTAAGACTGATGCTCTGATTACTCCTGAGTGGGTGTCCTAGTCCATGCCCACAGCCTTCCCCATCAACAAGGTTTGTTGTGATCTCAGGAGGGCTCTTCTCCATTGCCTCTTTCCTGGGTTCTCATTGTTAAATTTCTGGTTGCTTTGCTTGTTGCAACCAGCATCACAGATCTAGGAGAGTCCTCTTAATTGTTCTCCACCAAGATCCCCTTTGTTTTTGGCAATGGCCTTAGGCATGGAATTCCCCATGCTTGGCTCCAAATAAAACCAGTCTCTTTAGGCAGAGCTGCAGAGCTCTTTGTCCTGAAGGCGCCCCCGCCCCAGCACTTCAGCACCACTGCACAAGAGCTGGGGTGGGGGGGATGTCCAGCTGCCTGTTTTTGCTGGAGTGGTGCCCTTGCTCTGCCAGTGATCACAAGGGAAAGGATGATTGCACCTGACCTTGGATTGCCCCCTAGGTGTGCAACTTCTACCCTTAGAGAAAGCTGGGGCAGGGAGGAGAGGAAGGGGGATCGGGTCTGACAGCACCTGGAGTAGAGCTTCTGCTGTGAGTAGGGACTGGGTGGGGAAAGGAGCCTCAGACTCTCAGCCATACCCACCAGGAGTAGAGCTGTTGCAACATGGGACAGGGATAAGAAATGCCAGTGGCTTGTCCATCCTGGGGTGAGATTGTAGCCCTGGATTGTTAGGGTGTGATAGCTAGTACATACGGGTTTTGAGAAAGATTTCTCCAGACAAAGTTTAGGATAAGAAGAAGAAGTTTATTTACTTTTTTCTGGGTGGAAATAGGGCTGGAAAAAGAGAAAAAGAGAGGAGTTGCATGGTGAGGCGCTCGAAAGGTAAGGGAGGCTCCCGCGCAGAGGCCAAGAGGCTGGTCGGTTTTTTTGGGGACAAAGAGAAAGAAAAAAAGAGCGATCGCTGTGAGAAACTGCAGCACCCGCTCCTTTCTTTCTTCTCAGCAGCAAGATGATAACAGAAGCAGCAACAGGATGTCAAAGTCCGAGAGTTGGCTCTCCTGCCTTTCCTTGGAGAAGGGATTGTCGAGGGAGACGCAAGTCTGTCCTTGAGTCTGCCCTGGAGAAATGGCTGAGGGCGGAAGCTCACACCCTGCTGTTCACTCAGGATCCTCAAAAGCAATTTTAAGAGAGAAAGATTTACATCTCTTTTCCGAAATTGTGCAGAACAGAACTCCGGCAGGGTGCCTGTTAGTGAGAGAACTCACGGGATTGATCTTCAAGTGTTACTAGGAAATTGTGGGATTAGATAATTTCCTGTTAATTTCTGTAAGGCTGCCCCTCTCACAGATTAGGGTCTGGGGAAGGAGGGAGCCCTTGTCTTCGTGGCTGTCTGGCCTGGGTAGAGCATCTGGAGTAGAGTTTTCTGAAGAGGGAGTCGGGGAGAGGGTGGGAAAGGAGCAGGGCAGGGCTCAAATGCCACAGAATTTCCCTTTTTTTTTTTTTTTACCAGGATTTAGTAGATTTCTTGAATGAATAGTTTTATTTTATGTATGTCCTTATGGCAGTTTTCAGAGACTCTTAAAGAACAGTTGTTCTTGTTGTTTTAAAATTTCCTCCAGTTAACTGGTTGTTCTGTTCAGAAGAGGGTCCGTGGTGCTCCTGTTCTGCCATTCTAGAAGTTCCGAGGCCAAGTGGTTGGCATTGTTTTCTTATCCAGACTATTTCCCCCACCCTGTTGGAACATAACCGTGTTCCCATGTAAAGAGTCCTCACTAGTGTCAATGCCGGGACAAGTCAAGTAACTGCTCTATGAGGCTCACGTTGAGTCACATTCTGGGGCTGGCACCTGTGCTATCCAGTCTCTTTAGACTGTTTTGCTGATGAGGGAAGCACAGGATACGTGTGGCACGGATTTTACAGCCACGTCTTTCGTTTGCTTTCCATTGCTCAGCACAGTGAGGTAGTTAAGAGCAGCGACTCCAGCAGGTTTAATAGGGGCCAGCCCTGTCTCTACCTGGGTTTGCTGTAGGGCCTTGAGCGGGCCACTTCCACCTCTCTGGGCCTCCGTGTCCTTGCTGCGGACAGGCAAGAAGGGCAGATATAATGGTCACTCTCCCCATTTTATTAGTGGGGAGAGGCTCAAATGTCATTTACCTTGCCTCAGAGTCACCGAGCTAATAGGTGGAGTAACAGAAATTAAAGCTAGTCTTGCTGAACCCACATCAATCTGGCAGTGTTCCAAAAGATGCCCTGAGAAGGCTTTGGTTGTGTGTGGAAGATAAGGACCCTGAGAAGGTAAGCAGCTGGCCTGAGGTCACAATGGCAGCTGGTTTTGAAGCCAGGCTAAGCTCAGGTCCTGTGATAACCAGTGTGGTATCCTTCATTTAAAGGACATTATCTCCCCAGGGGGCTCTGAGTCTGAAGAAGTGGTTGGAGTTGGGGCCCCTCTTAGGAGACAGGTCCATTGGCATGGAGGAGGGGTGAGGATTCTAGCGAGCCCAGGCCCCAGGAGATCTGGGAGGCTGTGGGGTGTCATGGTCCAGTGCTTGGGCTCTGGTGTCAGACTCATTGAGTTCAGTTCCTTCTTGTACCTCTTCTACCTTCCAACTGTGTGATTTTGAACAAATTACTGGACCTTTCTGTGCCTCACACTACCCACCTGTGAAATGGGGACATACAAGGTATTTAATCCAGGGTTTGGTATGTAGTATGTGCCCAGTAAAAATCAGCTGTTCTGATTAGTTGAAGTGAATTCACAATCATGTACTGGGGACCTGCTGTGTGTGAGAGCCTTGTTGGGCACTGAAGACTCTGGCCAGGAAGCTGGGCAGGGAACAAGTATGGTGAGTGTTACAACATCCCTGAGGCAGGGATGTTAGGGGAGACTTGCAGGATTCGTTGCACTAGGTATGTGTCAGGGGCCCTGCCCCCGGGAAGCAGCAGCCCCTGGCAGGTAGAGCCAGGCCCCGGGGACTCCTGTCAGCAGAGGGAACAGGGGACATTCCCCAGCAGCAGTCTGGGCCCCGTGAGAGTCTCTGCCCGCAGTCTCCTGCCAGCCTGTGTCAGTGAGGCGCACATTTCACTCCTGCAAAAGCTCTCAGTTGTGGGTTTTCTGTCATTGCCTCCAAAGGAAAGGATTTTTTATTTATTAGGGATAAATGGCTGTTCCAAGTGATGTAACAGGCCCAGTTGGCACTGTCCTGAATGGGATATGTAGGTCAGAACTTCTCCTGTTTGTGTGTTCCTTAGAGGCAGGTTGACTCTCCTCTTTAAAAAGACTCCTCAGAGAGCTTATTGTCTAAGAGAGGGGCCTGTAGGCAACTGTCCAGAAGTTCTGAGGGGGCATTCCAGGGGTGTGTGCGCGCGTGAGGGGAAGAGTGGGAAAGAGGGAGACAGAGAGGGAGAGAAACGGCAGCAAATGTAGCAGCCAGCCCCTCCCTTCCTTGGTCATGGGCATGACCTACTTTAATTACTGGGGGGTGTGGAAGCAAAGGGGATCCCACAGGCAAATAGTTCTCTAAATGGTAGTTGCAGCTGAAAATGGAAGAAACCCTCAGATCTGGCAGGGACATTCCGTTTGCAGTTATTTACGAAACATGAAGTTGAATTCAGCCCATCTTCTCCCTAGGCCTGGCTTTGAGCACACCTAATGGCTCAAGACCGGGGGCTGATGAAGAAGAGGGAGCTCCCAGAGACCCCGGCTGTGAGGGAATTCAAGAATTAACGAGAGGATGCTTTGGACCCCTCTCTGTGCCTCAGTTTCCTTATCCGTAAAAAGATAACAATCGTAAGGAGTTGGTGTGGAGAAGAAATGAGTGAATACACAGAAAATGCTTAGAAGAGGGCCAGGCACATATCAAGCACCGGATAAATGCTATTTGAAAGGGGCGGCCTTGCTGGAATTACAGGAAAATACTTAATCCTGCAATTTCCTAGTAACAGTTAAAGATCAGTCCTATGTTCTCCCGCTAATAGGCACCCTGCGGGAGTTCTGTTTTGTACAACTTACGAAAAGAACTGAATGGATGGGAAAGAGATGTAAATCTTTCTCTTTAGTTTTTTGGGAGTCTGCGTTTACAGCGCCTGAGTAAACAGCAGGAGAACAAGCTACAGCCTCGACCACATCTCCAGGGCAGAGTCACATCTGCAGTAATCCGGTCTTCAAGGAAAGACAGGGAAACAAACTTTTGGACTGTGACATCCTGCTGCCACTTTTGTTATCAACTGACAGCCATCACCATTTTTTTTTCTCCTCGTCCCCCTTAAAATCAGCAAGCCACTTGGCCTCAGGGCTGGTAACCCCTCTTCTCTTTCTTTGGGATGCCACGCCGTCTCCCTGCTCTCCCTCTCTTTCCTCTCTCTCTCCTTCTAACAAGATGAAATAAACTTTTTAAAACATATACATATCTCCTAATCTCAGCATGAGAAAGCTTTCTCCCCCACGCCGTGAGCACCTGTTACAGCAGGGCTGACCGGGAATAGACCAAGAGACACACTCAGAGATTCGGCAAAACAGATTCTATGTTTCATGCCGGCTGGCAATTTGGCCCAGAAGGGAATTTGCTCTCCCCAAATTCTGAGCACCAGACAAAGAGCATTGCAGTCTTTTAGACACTCTGCTAAAGGAGAAGGGGAACGGTTAACTTTAGTGAGGCAGAGTCCTAAGCTACTTTACAGCCTGGTACACTACTAATTGCTACAGGTGATTTATGGGGAAAGCAGTTGTGGGGGGGAGGGAGAGGGGAGGAAGGTCGCAGGGGAGGAGGAGGAGGCCCAGGGCAGGATTGCAAGGGAGAAAAACCCCGGTAGTGGAATTCTCCAAGTTCCACTTCACACCTACTAAGTTTTCCACCCTAACGCTATTATTTTTGTTGTTGTTATAATTGTCATGATTGTTTTGCTATAATTGTCATTGCCAACCTTCACCTCCTCCCCTTCTTGCCATTAACACTACTAAGCTGAGAGAAACAGAGAGGTGGTCAGTGGTCTTCATCTGAGCAGGTCCAGCCCTAAAAGATGAACACAGGTAGGAAGGACCCCACGGACTCAGCCTTCTCTGAGTCTATAATGACAACACTTTGTAGCCTCTAACAACCACTAAGCCCAGAACAGAAACCAGGACATTTGCACCCTCGAAACACATCGCGGAGCTCAGAGCCCAGAGACCCTGTTGGGTCTGGGTAGGAACGGATGTCTGAAGCACCGGAAGTGGCTGTCCACAGAGCAACAGAGTGACGCTCTGGCCAGAGCCACCAGAGGGGACACCTTGCTGTTAGAGGAAACAGAGATAAATTGAATTCACGCTTGTGTCTCTAAATTCCTGACAGCAAATTTTGTTTTGATTTACACACTGCAGCTCTTAGCATCAGACTTAACTCTGTATCTGACCCAGAGCATTTTGATGTACATCTTGGAAAATAAATGGGCTTGCACATCCTGGGAGTGTCTTGCAAACCATTCCAATAAATTCTTTATCAGTGGCTCTCAGCTCTTAGCCGCTTCCCCTGGATGTGGCCTGCTCTGGTGAACTACAGGTGAGTAAATCATATTTGAGAGAGCTCCATTCCTGCAGCTGCATTCTGCTCATCTGTCTCTCCTGGACATGTGGATCTGTGTATTTTGTTAAACTTAGCCACAGAGTGTGTGGTCTATTTGGCAGGTCAGGCTTTCTTGCTGAAACCCTCTCGTTCCCCAGAATGCTGAGCCCTTCTCACTCTGCACCCTGTCCCCTCTGGGTCCCTCTCAGCCTGTCTTTCTTTCCCTTGCAACAGATTCCCCTCCCTCTGCTCCTAATTTGCAGGATTCTTGGGGAGTGAATTCCCCATTACAGGGGCTTTGCCTCCCAGCCTTTGAGACCAAAGGACTCAGTGGGTGGCCACCTGGGTATAGACAGAAACCTACGCCTAAATAACTCCCAAGACCCAAGCTTTCCAGCACTTAGTGACTTTAAACTTCAAACCACCCTGGGGGAAGGGCGGGAGGGCTGCAGCCCAGAGCCCAGCCTCACAGGTTGTGTTATCAGGTAAATGCAGCCCTCTGGGCTTGAAGTGGAAAAAACAAAACTACTGGCTATACCAGATTGAATGGTGTCATTGAAGAAGAATTTGTGCCCTTCCCAGAACCTCAGAGTGTGATCTTCTTGTAAATAGGGTCATTGCAGGTATAATTAGGTAAGGTGGTGTCATACTTGAGTAGGGTGGGCACTTAATCCACTACGACTGGTGGATTAAGAAGAGTAAGAGGAGAGTAGAGGAGACCCCGATGCACACAGGGAGGACAATGCGAAGACACCAGGGAGAATGCCATGGAGGCTGACAATAGAGTGACAAGCCAGGGGCACCAAGGATTGCTGTCAGCCACCAGGAGCCAAGGGAGGGGCAGGGAGCAGAGTCTCCCTCTTGGCCCCCAAGAAGGAAACAACCCTATGGACATCTTGATTTGGGGCCTCTGGCTTCCTGAACTGTGAGAAAATAAATTTCTGTGTCTTAGGGGACCAGTACTTTGTTATGGCAGCCCTGGGAAACGAACACACTGATCCTTTTGTAGTGGGAAGACAAACATATGCCCGGGTGGCTGTGCTTTCGTAGCAGACCTGACTGCAGAAATCTTGTTCACCGGGTCTTCCTTGCCTGGGAGCCCCTGGGGCTGCTGAACAAGCTGGGCACTGACTAGGCTGGAGTTTCTCGAATGGTGGGTCTTAATCCATTAGTGGATTGCAAAGTAACTGTAGACTTCATCAGAAAAAAACCCATGGAATAGAATGAAACAGAAATGTGTTGCAAAGAAGAGAAAAGAATGCAATTGTAGTGCAATGCATTTGCTTCAAATATGCATATCTGTGAGGCCCTGTACACATGATGAAAAACATAGGGGTGTGGATAGAAAAATTTGAAAATTCCTGTATTAGGCAGAGGTTGTGTCATTTTATCTTTATAACAAATATCTTAAAGTATGTAGGTATCCCCATTCTTACCAATCAGAAAACTACAGCTCAGAGCCTATGTAGTTTGTCTGTGCAGTAAGTGGCGCGCTGGGAACTGAACACACAATTGCTCAGGCTTGCACTTTCCCCACACCCCACAGTACTGTTGCCCAGCTCTAAGAGCTGAAGTATAACCAAACCGGTCTCTGACCTTGGACTGGGGGGGCAGCAAAGGCACCTGCCGTATTCTTGTCTCATCTCTGCAAACGATGGAGATGCCAGCCGCCAAGGTGGTTGAGTGGTCTGCTGCCATTGGCCCCGGAACCAGGAGATCTATCCCTCGGGACACAGATCAAAGGATATCACTTTACCCCAAAAGCCCAGCTATGAAAGGGGCTCACAGGGAGTTTAGCAGCTTGCCCTGGGTCCAGGGGAGTAGGCTCATGGGCATGCTCCCGTGAGCCCCCAACCTTGGTTGATTTTTGCACTGTGTTACAAGGAATTAGCAAGGAACAGTTTCGTTTTAAAAGAGAATCCCTGCAAGAGAGCATGCCCACCCCAAATACCGACAAACAAATGGTGCGTTTTCAGGCATGATGTCCCCTTAAAGATTAAGGTCTAACTACCAACGACCACCCATCAGCCCAGACAAAAAGTGGGTGCTCTTTAAAGAAAACCAAATAGAAGTCTATAAAATTGAGCACATAGGAAGTGCCCCATATGCTTTTCCTGTACAAGCGTGTCTAGGTGGAGTTTGGGGGTGGGAGGTTTGGGATAGAGGAACAATGTGAACATTTAGGAATGCATGACCCAAATCCTTGAAACTTAACATCTGTTAGGCTCACCCTCACCCAAAACCACATTTATGTGTTTCTGCTCCTATTTCACCATGGCCCCAGGATAGCATAGAGGGGAACATGAGATTAGCCTCAATATAACTCTTTTTATAGGGGGAAGTATAGAATGAGCAAGCCATGAATGTTCACTTTAGGTAATTAGGCCAGCGCTCCACCCACCAAAGGAGGCAGCCCTTGTGCTGCAAAGGGAGCTAAAGCAGGGTGTTTTGGCTTCCTGCTTTTAGGGCAAAGAGCCACGCAGTCCAGGCATCTTCTGGTTCACTTCCTCTGCAAAATTCCAGTAATGTCAAGCGATTTCCCCTCAAGGGAAGGCTCTTGTCATTCATCTCTCTGGGCTTGCCAAACAAGATGGGGCAGGGGTTGTGTGGCCATGAGGGGAGCCAGTGTCACCAGCCTGGTAGGATGAGATGCGGGTCTTGTAGAAGTGCCACCAAAATAGCCATCTCTGTGTATAATCATTTTGAGACCTCAGCATGCTTTAGCTGTCCTATCTCCTGCCAGAAGCAGTTGTTTCAAGAGTCTCAAGAACGTGCAATATAAGTGCTACCTTGCTGTAAGTGGCTGCAGAACCCTCTGAAAGCATTCACCTCTTCCTAGACACCAAAATTGCTATACAAGGAGATGCATTTGTGGTACACTTAATAGCTACAAAGTATGTTCACATGCATTCTCATGTGAGGTAGATAGGAAAGTAATTATTGTTTTTTTCTTTTGTGTATTCAATTAATTTGTTTCACTTTAATTAACTTCGTCTCCTTTGAAATGTACAGATCCTAAGTGGACAGTTAGATGACTTTTGACAGATGTATACAATCATGTAAACTCACATTCCTATCACATTAGGGATCACTGATATCACCCCAAAAAGTAACTTCATGTCTCCCTTTGCAGTCAAGCCCCATCTTCCTCACCCATGAGAAGCATCAAGTCTATAGACTGAATGTCTATTTCCCCCCAAATTCAAACGCTGACACCTAGTCCCCAAGGCCATAGAGGTGAGACCTTTGAGAGTTAAGTCATGAGAGAGGAACCCTCATGAATGGGATTTGTGCCCTTATAAAGGAGATTCCAGAAAGTTCCCTCACCCCTTTTACCAAGTAAGGACACAGGGAGAAGATGACATTTATGAAGTAGGAAGTGAGCCCTCATCAGACACTGAATTTGGCAGCACTTTGATCTGAGACTTGCCAGCCTCCTGAACTGTGAGAAATAAATTTCTGTTATAAGCCACCTGGTCCGTGGTCTTCTTTTACAGCAGTCCACGTGAAGACAATCACTGTGGACAATCACCATGGGTTAGTTTTGCCTTTTCTGGAACTTCATACAAATGGAATCATATAGGATGTGCTCTTTTGTGTCTGGCTTCTTTTGTTCAGCACAATGCTTTGAGATCAATGCATGTTGTCAGGTGTATTCGTAGTTTGTTCTTTTTATCATTGAGTAATATTCCTTTGTATGCATATTTTAGAATTTGTTCATTCATTTCATGGACACTTCTATTGTTTCCAGTTTTTGATTATAGTGAAAAAAACTGCTATGAACCTTCTGTGCAGGTCTTTTTTGTATGGACTTCTGTTTTTGATTCCTCTTGGCATAATACCTAGGAATGGAATTTGCTGATGTGTAAGAGAGACGAATGTTTACTTTTTATCAGAAATTGCCAAAAAGTTTCCCAAAGTAGTTTCATTTCACATTCCTATCAGTCATGAATGAAAGTTCCAGTTGCTTCACATTCTCACCAATATTTGGTGTTATGGGACTTTTCAATTATAGTCATTATAGTGGGTAAGTAGTGGTATGTCACTATGGTTTAATTTGTACTTCTTTGATGACTAAAGACATTGAACAGTTTTCATGTGTTTATTGGCCATCTGTACATCTTTCTTTGTAAAATACCTGATCAAGTTTTTTGCTTTTTTTTAAAGAGAGGTTTTTGTTTGTTTGTTTGTTTGTTAGTTTTTAAATATTGAGTGATAGGAGTTCATATATACTGGAAACAGTACTTTTGTCACTATAGGGACTGGGAATATTTTTCTCCAGTATATGATGCCTTTTTAGATGTAGAAGTTTTTGACTTTGATGACATTTAATTAAAAAATATATTTGCCTACTCCCAAGATCATGATATTCTTCCATGCTTTATTCTAGCAGTTTTATAGTTTTATCACTTACCTTTAGATTTATAATCCACTTTTAATTAGCTTTTGTATATGGTGTGTGGTAGGGATCAAAGTTCATATTTTCTCCCCATATAATGTCAACTTTTAGCACCATTTATTGAAAAAATTCCTTTTTCTATTGAATTGCTTTTTATTGTTGTTGTTAGAAATCAATTGACCATATATGTGTTTGTCTATATCCGGATTATATTGTTTCATTTATCTATTTGTCAATTCGTTTGTTAATATCATGCCATTTTAAATCTGTAGCTTGATAGTAAGTCTTGAAATCAGGTGATACACATCCTCCAGCTTATTTTTAAAAATTGTTCTGCCTGTTTTAGGCCCTTTTTATTTCCATATGAATCACAGAATTAGTTTATCAATTTCCGCCAAAAAAAGTCTGCTGGATTATGGACATTTGACATCTCAATAATTTGAGCCATCTAATACATGAACATGTTATCTCCATTTATTTAGATCTTTTAAAATTTATCTCAGTAATGTTTTGATTATTTCAGTATGGAGGCCTTGTGCATTGTATGTTATATTTATGCCAAAGTATTTTTATTTCTTATGCTATTGTTAATAGAATTGGATTTCTTATATTTCATTTTCCAATTATCCAGTGCTAATAAATAGAAATACAATAAATTTTTATATGTTAGCCTAGTATCCTGTAATCTTCCTAAATTCATTTAGTAGCTTTAAATTTAGATTCCTTTGTATTTTCTATGTACACAATCATGCTGTCTGCAAATAAAGAGTTCAAATTTATGTTCTTCCTTTTCAATCTGGATGTCTGCTTTTTTCTTGCTTTATTTCCTTAGCACAACCTCAAACTCCAGGGCTCAAGCAATCCTCCTGCCTCAGCCTCCTGAGTAGCTGGAACTGCAGGCATGCACCACCATACCAGGCTAGTTTTTCTATTTTTTTTTTGGTAGAGATGGAGTCTTGCTCTTGCTCTGGCTGATCTGGAGCATAGAGGCTCAAGCGATCCTCCTGCCTTGGCCTCCCAAAGTGCTAGGATTACAGGGATGAGCCATTGTACCTGGTCCTACGTTTTTGATTAATATTAAATTAACCTTGAATACCTGAGATAAAACTTACTTGGTCATAATGTACTATTACTTTATATATTGCTGAATTCTATTTGCCAATGTTTTCTTGAAGATTTTTGTGTCTAGGCTGGGAGCAGTGTCTCACACCTTCAATTCTATCACTCTGGGAGTCTGAGACAGGAGGATCACTTGAGTTCAGGAGTTCAAGACCAGCCTGAGCAAGAGTGAGACCCCATCTTTACTAAAAATAGAAAAAATTAGCTGGGTGTGGTGGTGCATGCCTTTAGTCCCAGTTACTTGGGAGGCTGAGACAGGAGGATCGCTTGAGCCCAGGAGTTTGAGGTTGCTGTGAGCTAGGCTGACACCACAGCACTGCAGCCCAGGCAACAGAGCGAGACTCTGTCTCAAAAAAAAAAAATGTTTGTGTCTATGTTCATGAGTGATATTTATCTATTTTTTTTTTTTTTTAGTATACTTGTCAGGTTTGATATCCTGGTAGGTTGAGTTAAAAAGTGTTTATTTCTTTATTTTTTGAAAAAGTTTGTGTAAAATCTTATTTACACATGTAAATAAGGTATTATTTCATCTTTAGATGCTTGATATAGTTCAACAGTGCAGCCATGTGAGCATGGAGTTTTCTTTGAGGAAAAATTGTTAACTACAATTTCAATTTCAGCAATCACATTACTGGGCATCTACTCAAAGGTAAAAAAGATGTTCTATAAAAAAAGACATCTGCACTAGAATGTTTATAGCAGCACAATTCACGATTGCAAAGATGTGGAAATAATCCAACTGCCCATCAATACATGAGTGGATTAATAAAATGTGGTATATGTATACCATGGAGTACTACGCAGCCACAAAAAACAATGGTGATCTAGCACCTCTTGTATTATCCTGGATAGAACTGGAGCCCATTCTAAGTGAAGTATCACAAGAATGGAAAACAAGCACCACATGTACTCAGCATCAAATTGGTATTAACTGATCGACACTTATGTGCACATATAGTGGTAACATTCATCAGGTGTCTGGTAGGTGGAAGGGAAGAAGAGGGGATGGGTATATTCACACCTAATGGGTGCGCTGTGCACCATCTGGGGGATGGACATGCTTGTAGCTCTGACTCAGGCGGGGCAAAGGCAATATATATAACCTAAACATTTGTACCCCTGTAATATGTTGAAATAAAAATAATAATAAAAAAATTTTAAAAAAGAAATGAAGATTTCTAAATTTCCTAGTTCAGATTAATAGTCTGTCTTTCAAGGAATTTATGTATTTAATATAAGATATTGAACTTGTTGGTATTACTTTTCCATAATATTCCCTTATTACCTATTTAATGTCTTGTAGGTTTGTAATGAAGGCTCCTCTTAGATTCCTGAGATTAAGAGTTTCTCTCTTTCTCTCTTTAAAATTAGTCTGGCCATGGAGTTAGCAATTTTATTGATACTTTTAGAGAACCAATTTTTGATTTCATTGATTCACTGTATTGTTTATTTTCTTTTTCATTATTTCCTTTTCTTATCTTTATCATCTTTTTTCTGTTTAATCTGCCCTTTCCCCCCTAACTCCTTAAGGTAGTATCTTATATCATTGGTTTTAAATTTTTCTTCTTTTCTTATATTATCATTTGGTACTATACATTTCCCTCTAAGCACTCCTTTAGCTGCATGCCATAAATTTAAATATATTGTATGTTCATTATCATTCATTTTTTTATTTCATTATATTATGGGGGTACAGATGTTTAGGTTACATACGTTGTCCTTGCCCCCCCTCCCCCCCAAGTCTGAGCTTCAAGCATGTCCATCCCAAAGTGGTGTGCATAGCACTCATTGTTTATGCATATGCCTTTCCCCTCCTCCCCCCTCTGCCCGACATCCAATAAATGTTATTCTTATATGTACACTTAAGTGTTGATCAGTTAATACCAATTTGAAGGTGAGTACATGTGGTGCTTGTTTTTCCATTCTTGGGATACTTCACTTAGTAGAATGTATTCCAGCTCTATCCAGGAGAATACAAGAGGTGCTATATCACCATTGTTTCTTAAAGCTGAATAGTACTCCATGGTATACACATACCATATTTTATTAATCCACTCATGTATTGATGGATACTTGGGTTGTTTCCACATCTTTGCAATTGTAAATTGTGCTGCTATGAACATTTGAGTGCAGGTGTCTTTTTCATAGAGTGATTTTTGTTCTTTTGGGTAGATGCCTAGTAATGGGATTGCTGGATCAAATGGCAGTTCTAAAAGTAGGCAAAGGACATGAACAGAAACTTTTCAAAAGAAGACAGAATAATGGCCAAAAAACATGAAAAAATGCTCAACATCTCTAATCATCAGGGAAATGCAAATCAAAACCACAATGAGATATCACTTATCTCCAGTGAGACTGGCCTTTATCAAAAAG
>CAUYSK010000683.1:0-41836 GCA_963575035.1 Avahi laniger
GCAAGAGCGAGACCCCGTCTCTACCAAAAATAGAAGTAAATTAATTGGACAGCTAAAAATATATAGAAAAAATTAGCCGGGCATGGTGGCACATGCCTGTAGTCCCAGCTACTCAGGAGGCTGAGGCAGAAGGATCGCTTGAGCCCAGGAGTCTGAGGTTGCTGTGAGCTAGGCTGATGCCACGGCACTCACTCTAGCCAGGGCAACAAAGTGAGACTTTGTCTCAAAAAAAAAAAAAAAACCCAGAAAAAAATTTTACACAATCAAAGTAGACAAACATAATGGAAAATATTGAAGAATAATATGGAAAATTCAGATTGAATAAAATACTATTGGGTAAAATGTTTACTCTTGTTTAGTTTTATTGCAGTTTAATTTTACTGGAATCTTGGTTATGCATTTCAGTTAATCTATAGAAGGAAGTTTAAGAAAATAGCTGAGTAAAACCATGGTAGCCTGAAAGAGTCCATTTACTTTTCTCTTGTGTATTATTTATAAGTAAGAATAATATAAGAAGTGTTAAAAAAATGAATTGTATGCCATCTGAAATTATTAATGTAAAAATTGGAACATTCAATGCTGAACACCTTGAACTGTTCTCGTTCCCTTCATAAGTTTAATACAGGAACTGCCTCCTTAGTAAAATTGATTGGACCAAGGGTAGAACATGACTTGATCGAATTGAAAACTGGGAAGCAGATTAATGTAAAAAGTAATATTTTCCACTGGGAAAATAAACTAAGTTTTTTCATATCTTGCTTGGCATGAGCATAAAGCAAAACTTAATACTGTAAAAGTAGAAACTGATCTAAACAGAAAAAAAACTCTTTAGGAAAGAGTCATAGAACACACAAGTCATGATTCTGCAGGTGCAATGCCCCATTTCTGCACAATTTGGTTGTTAAACTGCTCCTTGGAGTTTGGAATTTAGTATATGTTCATTATTTCTTAAGCCACAGTAAGAAGGATGTCTATCGATTGCAATCAAGAGTACTGATGTATTTAGCTTAAAGTTAAATAAAGCTCATTTTCCTTTGTTTTAATAAGAAATGGTCTTTAGATTTAAGATGCATTTCTTATTATTGAAATAGTAAATCTGTACCTGAAGCATAAATAACTCTTTAAATATATGTTTAAAGTATTAATTTTCTTAATAAATAAGGACACATCTTTAGGAACCAAAATGATAAAATAAAACAACAGATAACACCAAACCATTATTAGGTTACATAATTAAAAAAAAAAAAAGACAGTTTAACTGTATGAAAATATTTTACTCTTTTTTTTTTTTTGTATCAATCTGGATGTTTTAAAGAAGCTATGACCAAATATTTGGTGTAAAAAGCTGTGATTAACAGCATTACCACTGGGAATGGGTAAAAACATGAGTGAATTATCTTTAGGATAAACATTTTAATCATTAATAACAAGAGTTTTTTCACATTTGGAAATGAATATTAATTCTAAAAGCATTTTGAAATAAAATGAACTGTTCAGCCATAAAAGAAGTTTTTTGCTGTTGTTTATTAAATGAGGATGGAGTGAATGAAGTAAGTAGATTCTGCTACGTACTCCTAGTATTACTGATAATGAAGAAACATGGCATGGTTATTCTCAGAAAGCTGTAATTAAATTTCATGTATTTATGGTAGTTCAGCATATTCTATTTGATACAATGCTCAGTTTTGATCCTGAAAACATCATTCAACAATCTAACTAAAATTTGGAATAAATTTATAAACACACTACTAGGTTTTATGTGTTTTCCTACAAACCTGACAACATTTACTTACTTTTTTCTATTAATGAAACTACAAGAAAAAGTCTCTAAGTTATTATTGCTCCTTAATTCTATTTCTATTTTTTTTCCCCAGATTAAGTTAATTTTACCTGTGACTCCAGGTCAACTCAATGTTGACAACTCAGAATAGCTGATCAGAAAAGAGGTCATGCAATGCAAACAGAGCCTATGAGGCACCATCTCTGGACTTTCCCTGGTCTTTGTATAAAGAGATTGGCTCCACATTTTACATGAGCTTGAAGTCCGGAGACTATCAGTAGAAACTACTATGGTGTCAGTGCATGTTGACACTGCATGGTGATGCCCTATTTGAACAAAATTACTGCATTAAAACCAAAGAGAGTATACTAGGGATATATTGGATCCAACTCCACTAAACTTTGGGTTTTGAGTAGCATGGCTTCTAAGTTCCATTTTATTAAAGCAATTTATATTGAATTTACCTTTACTTGAAACTTAAAAAAATAATTAATTGGAAACTTGAGACTTCAAAAGCAATGTAACAAGGTATACTTAAAAAGATAAATATATAGAATTACGAGCTTTACACACCATTGGCGTATTGGCGTCTCTCTCCACCATCCCTGTTTTTTTCTCCCTTTTGTCAATTCCTGCTTCCGAAGGATAAAATTTTCAACCCTCAAAATCATATCTGTATAAAATACCCAATCTCCTTAACGGAGCTGGTTATATGCCCCAAGCTGATCCAAACATATTCACATCTAGGAGAAATATTAATAGTATGATATCAGGAGTTCTAGGACTATCTTCTGCTTGCAATATAGCTTAAGAAACATGAGGAGGAAATGAAGAAAATATGTGGAAGTGTACCCTTATAATAAACTTTTGTCCCCCTTTTTAATATGTATATACCAAATCAATTTGTTATTTGATACTCATAATGTCCTACCAAATATATTAGCAAACTCCAATGAAATTTCCACAATTTTTGAGGGTGTGTTGGAAGCAGAAACCATAGGATGTGCAGAGTCTGTCTGTTATTCCATACATGAAGACACACAGCTTCCAAGTTCATTTTCTTTATTTTCCTGCCTTATTCCCTTCCTTTGTTTTCTTTTTTTAGGCTTCTCTTCCATGCTGTGTTTGATCTATGATCTAGCAGCATCAGAGGGAGCTAGAATAAAAATGAAAATTTTATAGTGCAGTAATTAGAGTAACAGGTAGAGAGATCAGTAAATACATGGCTCAGTGCTAAATTCTTGCAGATGTTTCTGACTGAATCCTTGCCAAGAATTTGAAAACAATGTATGACTTTCTGGGAGCCACAGACAATCAACTCTCCCTTTATGCAGTTTTTAAGTACAAGGTATTCACAAGCAACATAATGAATTAACTTACATCTCTCTAGTTTGTTGGGCCAGAGACAACATTCCAAAGTGTGATTTTTTCAAATCTCCTTTATGAAACTTTTTCAAAAGCACAATTGTGTTATTACGAGCAAAAGTATTCTTTAAATCATAATTATCTGAGTTTCAAACATCTGTTGATAATTAGCATTCCTATTCACACAAAATTATTTTTAGCCCAGAATTGTCACAGTCGTTTTTGATTATGAAATTATCTAGGGACTTTGACAGAGTTTAGATATCTTTGGACCTATCCCAACTGTTACACACCACTAATACTAGAAGGTGTTATATCCATAATTTTAATAAGGATTCCAAGCAATTTTTATACTCAGGAAAATTTGTGAAATGCTAATTTGGTGGTGACATAAATTTAAACAAATCCTTCCTGCTTCCACTGTACCTTCTACTCCTGATTTAATAATCAAGTACCTGTGTCCTTTGATTACTTTGTTTCTCAATCTACTCCAAAATCTACATTTTTTGCCTATGTCCTTCACATAAATCCTTATTTTTAGAATTGTAATTTTCCCATATAGCTTGGCTTGTGCTTACATAACAAACTAAGCACTGGGTGCTTCAACAACAAACATTTACTTTTCCCAGTTCTGGAAACTGAGAAATCCAAGATCAAAGGACCAAGAGGTCCACTTATTAAGTGCTCTTTTTCTGATTCATAAATGGCCATCTTCCTGCTGTGTCCTCATAGGGTAGAGAGATAGGGAGGCAGCAAGCTCTTTCTAGTCTCTTCTTATAAGGGCACTAATCCCATCACCACGCCTTCCTTCTCAAGAAAATTACCTATGAATGACTTTATCTCCAGTTCATCACATTGGGTATTAGGGTATCAATATTTAAATTTTGGAGGGTAAAAACATTCAGCCCATAGCAACACACATTTTTTTTTTTTGATATATAACATGCAATTAACCTTGTGAAATTATTTTTTGTCCGTATATACTGCATAATATGAGATTAAACCAGTTTTTGACTTTCACATATTGATGTTTAGTTTCTCAGCAACTCAAATGCTTTTCCCTCTATATTATTTGGGGTCCTAGTTTGGAAAAAAGAAACTAACAGTAGCTAACTTAAGTAGAAGAGGAGTTTGTTGGAAGGATACATAGATGAGCAAAGAAAAATTAGACAGACCAAAAAGTAAGGTTTAGAAAATTATCGGGAAAAAGGAAAGCTAGGCAATAGGAAATTCAACAAATATTTAATATTATATCATAGAAACAGACCCTTTTGTATGCTCCCAATGGCCACACTTCAGTGGCTCCCAACATCATTTCTGCTCTAATATCCATATCATACAGCTATTAGACATATTTTCTCGACTGGCCATTTACTTTTAAGCTATTTCCTCAATATTCAAAGGAGCAAGTGTAAGCGTTTAAGTGAGTGATTACAGGCCATATGCTCATATCCAACTCTGCAGGAGCTGAAAAGAGAAAACATGTGACCCCTTCTTCTCCCGTAGTATAGACAGAAGAATTCAGAATTACAAAATTGGAGATTATCTTAAAATAGGTGGTATGTTCACATGCTAAGTAATAAAAAATAAAACTATTGACTTTAATAATCCACATAAGCATTTCTTCCCATATGTAAACTTTCAAACTAAAAAATTATCCCCAACAAACATAAAGTGACTATCCCCTCTTCAATGTAAAATTCATGCATATGTGACCATGTGATCCAAAGTAAGGCAAACTACAACATTATTCCATGCAATGCTAAGTCTCATATATCTTGGTGTTGTCCTTTTCTCCTCTAGTTATGATCTAATGCTGTCTAAATACTATCTCACACAGTCAGTATACTCTATATATAGTTACACTGTTTGGAGGAAGAAAGTAATAAAGAAGAATGAGTCCGCGTGTGTGTGTGTGTGTGTGTGTGTGTGTGTGTGTGTGTGTGTGTGTAAGGCAAATTGTATTAGGAAATATAATTCTTCATTTCTACAACCAATAACTGCATCATACTTGCAATTCATGATTTTTATCCTCCATTAACTATGCCATGTTATCTTTCACTTCAATTTAGAACTCAACTGGTCAGATTCTAACCAACATCAAAATTCCCACTTTCCCCACATGGTTCAGGAACCACAAAAGACAGGTTGCTGTCTCATCTTCCAGTTGAATGGAATCATGGGTCCCTTCATGGAAGTCTGTCTTTTTGAGGGGCTGAAATCTCTACATTGCACAAGATGACAGTCATGGAAATAGTAAGCAAATGTTTTTTGAATAGATATTTAAGAGTAACCATGGGAGGTACCACCCCCTACTTCTACTTACTGACTTCCAGACACACGCAGAATATTCTGTACCTTACATGGTGCTGTTTACGACTGATGCCTGACTGAAAAAACCGACAATCCCCATTGACAATGGCCTACTGCTTTCCTTATTTTGCTGCACGATGAATTCCTTAGTCTGAAGCAATGCTCTATAAAACACTAGAGTGGTTTGTCATAACTTACTAAGTGCATGGATGACGGTACTGGCAGAGGGTATAATATTACGTTAAAGAAAAGTGATTGTAATGTTCTATGTTTATTAGCATAAAGACAAAAATGTTACTGTCTCAACAATGCAAAGTAAGTTGACAAGAACTGAATTGATTTGCTCTGAGAACACCTTAACTAGAACAGAAGTTACAACTGTTGGTTAATGCACCATTATTCTCCAAGACTTCTCAGCTTTCGACTGAGATTAAACTGATTTAAAACTGCTTGTAATAGCAATTACCATCCTCATATATCAGAAGCCTCTAAATTCTTATGATTCAGACAAAGATATGTAATTCCTTTTAATAGACTATTTTGATAATGAGTAACACTGCTATTGTTTTAAAGTCTTCCCTCAAATGTATTATATATAATGTACCTATACAATATTTATATATACAATATATACACACACAATACTTGATGAGTAGTATAAGGCAGTGTTTTCTGCTTGAAAATAAATACTGTACATTCTAGGATTCAGACATGAATAAATATAATTTTATGACAGATGGAATATAATTAAAATAAATTTATGTGATTGACAGACTGGGGTCTTATTGAAAATATTTCATCTTTAGGGAAAATTAAGATGAGACAAATAAGTTGGATTTTTAAAAAGTCAAGGGATTTCTGTTTCCAGTAATGATTACCTAGATGGTTTGGAATAATGTCTTGCTGAGAACAACTGCTTGTCCAAGTAAGTAAAAATGCTTTGGAGAAGAATAAGCAGTGAGGAATGGTGAAATCAGAGTGTGGGAGAGGAGAGAAGACTAAATAGGTGAAACCAACATTTGGGACCTTATCTCCTGTAGAAACGTTTAATGATTTTGGAAGCAACAATTGAGAGGTTGAGAAGCTAAACAAAGCTTTCCACAGACTCCTGGACCTAGAGGGACAAACTTGGAGTTCAAGGCCACACGAAAAAATTCCACGGGATTTAAAAAAGGCCCACAAATAGCTATAATGAAGGAATAAAAGTGAACTGGAAAGAGAAAAAACTTCACCAGAACTGAAGACAGCTTCATTTCACCTCAATTTTATAATAATGCCAGAAGCAAAGATAAATTTTGTCTAAATGAAGATTACATAATCCAGAGCCTCGAATTATCTTAATAAATCATAGTGTAATGAGGCAAACACTCAATCAAAATAAACTAGACATGCAAGTAACTAAATGTGAATGAAAAACAAGAGAAGCATCTAGAGAAAGACACTGGCCCATAGAGGATATAGATTATAGAGTTACCAGTCACGGGCTTTACAATAAGCAATGATTAGTGTATTCAAAAAACTAAAAGACAATAAATGACAATATTGTTAGAAAACCAGAATTTATGATAAGGAAATAAATGTAACATGCAGAACTAAATACTATAATAAATTAAGAACTCAGTAAATGCATTAACATCAGATTAGATAGCAGCAAAGAGGATTATTAAAATAAAAGATAAGCCAGAAAAATCAATGTTCTGAATGAAACGGAGATACATGTTAAAATTATGAAAGGTCTGAGATGATACCTTGTTTGCAAGTTAACAAATCTGTCTGCCAAAATTTCATGAAACCTTTCAGATAACACAGGATTCTTGAGTGGAAGACAACTTTATAAGAGAGCACAGCAGGCAGGATGATCTTCATATCCATACACAATGTGTTCTCTCACACCGCGCAAATTCCATGGGGACGATGCTTGCGTGGGCCCGGGTGGAAGCTGCACATGCAATTGACCTTTTTCACAGCTGAGGAGCCCCAAGCTTAGAAAATCTTCATTCCCAAAAGGAAGCTGTAAGCAAACCTGCCCAATCTTTTCTCTAAAGAGAGTTATTAGAACCTTTACAGATACTATTTGGACAGAAAACCAATCATTCTTTTCTCCCAATGGCAGACACTGTCTTTATTTTCCAAGTTTATTTACTATGTAAACTTCCTTGAAAATATAGTTTGAAAATCTATTTCAAGGTATCGAGAAATACCATGGAGAATTGCCTGCTAATAATAAATACATACCCCTCGTTTCTACATAATCACGTCTTTTGAAAGATTTTTCCAGGAATACTTCACTCCATCATCCACTTTGATTAATCTGAGAGACAAAACTGCCATTCGACAATGCTGCCATCAACAAAATTCTACACAGAATGAGGCCAACCACGTATGCCTCTCTAGTAATAGTACTACTTAAAATAATCCCCCAAATGGAAACTACTCAAATGACTATCAACAATAGAAAAGTTAATAAATTGTGGTGTGCTTACACACGGAATACTAGTATGATTGTACAAATTACAGCTACCTGCGTCAATAGAGATGAAACTCAGAAAATAATTTTAAGTGAATAAAATGCAGACAAAAAAGGCTACATAATATATGATTCGATTTAAACAAAGTCCAAAGCCAGAATTGTACATTGAGCTAGAAGTCATCATAGTTTGTTAGTCACTGTGAAGAAGCACCAGGTGCTGTAGGGGAGCAGTGCAGTTCTCCCTAATCTGCATACTGGTTACATAGGGTTGTTAAGAGTGCAAATATTTCATTGAGTTGTTCATCTAAAATTTGTATACTTCAACAAAAGATCCAAAAATAATTGGCAATTTTACTATATTAACAAAATGAGGAGAGAGGACAATCACAGCAGTATCTTAAGCAATACAGATAAGGCATTTGATAGTATTCAACATTTATTGTGATTAAAATTGTTAGAAATTTTACTGTGGAAATCCTACCTTCAAATAAAAAGTATACATAGAAAATCTATAGTAAACATAAATGATGTAAAATGTTGAACTTTTTCTTTCTGAGATCGAAAATTAGAAAAGATTATCAATTTTCACTATTTTCATTCAACAATATATTGAATATCTTAGCCAATAAACAAGACAAAAATTTTAAATGTCATAAGGATTGAAAATAAAAGCATACAGCTTTAGTTACTCACAGAAGACATAATTGTGTATGTGCCATATCAAAAAAGGGTATAAATAAATTATCAGAATTAATGTCAGTTTAGTAATGTATTTGGATGTGAGATCAATATACAAAAATTGGTATGCAGCATGCAAAATAAATTGTATTTATATAAAATGGAATAGAAGTTAAAAAACAGATAAAATATTTGAACTAAAAGTAAGGACATAAATATTGAAGAATTGATGTCAAAAATATGTACAAAATTTATATTGTTGAGTGAAATTGAAAACAATCTTAACAAATGGAGGGACATAAACATATATAAACATATTCTTGTATTGGAGGACTGCAAATGGTTGAAATACACATTTTAGAAATCAATCTATAAATTAAATGAAAAACAATCAAAACTATAGATTTTTTGAGTAAATTGATAAGTTGATTCTGAAATGTGTACAAAAATGACCAATAACAAAAAGACTAAGATCATCTTAGTCTGTTTTCTGTTTCTTACAGAAGAATACCTGAAACTGGGTAATTTATAAAGAAAAAAAATTTATTTCTAACAGTTATGAAGGCCAAGGAGTTCAAAGTTGAGGGGGTACATCTAGTGAGGGCCTTTTTTCTGTTGGGGACTCTTCGTAGAGTCCCCAGGCAGCAACAGAGCATCACATGGTGAAGGGGCTCAGCATGATAGCTCAGATCCCTCTTCTTCTTCTAATAAAGCCACCAGCGCCACTTCCATAGTAACCCATTAATCTATTAATTGAATTAATCCATTCATGAGGGCACTGCCTCTTAATGGTACCACCTCTCAATTCTGTCACATTAGAGATTAAATTTCAACATGGGTTTTGAGGGAACAAACATTCAAACTTCAACTGGATCAGGATAGTAAGTTCAGAAAGAGATCCACTTCATTCCATGCAAAAGTAGGAAAGTCATTTTACTTTTGATGGTGTTGGCTCATTAGACATATATTGAAAAATAAAAATTTATTTCTATCTCACACATTAGTCACATAAACTATTTATTTTCTTGCTATTGTTGTTATGTCTAAATGTGAATGTTAAGCCAATAAATCTTCCAGATCAGGCATTATATTTATGAACTTGGGGTAGTAAAACTTTCTAGAACAAGACTTAGAAAGTTGTAAACATTAAGAAAAAGGTCAATAAGTGGACTACATTAAAATTAGCAACCTTTTTTCATTAAAAAACAAAAAAAAATGCATTAAAAAACAAGGCAAAAAGGAGAGAACCTATTTGCAACACATGTAATTGATGGTGTGCTTATATCTCGATTATAGTATGAATTTCTACAAATCAATAATCAAATGGCAACCAATTTAAAAATTAAATAAGTGCCTCAGGAAAAAGAGGATATAGAAATGTCCAAGGTGGCTATTTTTCAAGGAAGCGCAGACTAAAATAGGCCCTATCCCTGATTTTGGTAGTAGTGTGCAATTTCTACAAAGTAAATTCCTTCAAAGTAATTTCTTCGAAGTAAACCAAAGGCTTGGCTCTCCAATGAAATGTTATCCTCAGGGCAGGCATTAGCAGAAACATATGTTCCTGCAATGGAATTTTTCTGCAACAGACATAAAGTTTCCATTGACAATACATAATTTACCCAAGTAAGCCTGAGTAATTAAAAAAAAAAAAAGCTGTTGTGGAATACAATGAGAATTATAGAATGCTTGGGAAAGATCCAGAGAAAGTCCAGAACACTCAACGTGCAACAAGGTAGAAATTTTATTGGAACACAACTTTCCAAAGAACAGGTAGAGGTAGCTATATGATTGATACGGTGACCCTCTTTTATGATCACCCTGGTATGGTAGCAAAATATTTTCACATGCAAATAGCTATCAATCAAGTCATACTGACTGCCATTCAGAGAAAATTAATGAGCTATAATTCATTATGAAAACTCTCACTATTTCTTTGCTCCTAAGCTCTGCTTTCATTTATCCAGCTGACTCTAATTTGAAATGAGCACTTGGGAAAACCTGCACTCCTTAGGATAAACCAGACTCACATTATAAGACATAATTTTTTGCTTACTATGATTGTTTTCTGCAAAGGCCTTTGGCTGTTTAATGAACCAAATCAGGAAGACTGAATCCCCCAAAGTTTCTTAATCATCTTATTTTGACTTTCCTTCAGAAAAACTAGTTAATTTTGGAAAATCAGCTGTTTATTTAAAATCAAAAATAAATTAACACTCTCAAGACTTTATGAATTTTTTTTTCTTTGCTTTTCTGTAAGTGAAGCAAGAATTATTTTCTAAGAGGGTGCCATTTCATGTGAATTTAAAGATGCTACCTTACTTTGCACTGAACATAAAGGATACCATTTCAAGTGTAAGAGTTAATGAGTAGCAATAATTTAAAAACCCAAAAAACAATAATGGTTTAAGATTTTAAAAAGATGGCTTCGCACACTGGGATATGGGATAATTCTAAAATCAGGCATCTCGAATAAACTGATACAATTGGAAGGGGGTCATAAAATCATTCAGACTAAAAAAATCATGAAGTTGCAGAAATTTAACATAATCATTCCAGAAACTGAAGGTGGAACCTAGCATTGGAGATCCGAAAGTCTGAGTTTGTAAGAGCATGTCTTGGGGATGTTTTCTGGCTTCAACTTTACCTTTTCTCATTAGCCTAAAATGACCTGAAAATATCTCAGCTCAAGTTTTCACCACAATTCATACCCTCTTCCCAATGGAATAGCACTTTCTCCATGAATCTGAATTTCCTCCCCACAGCAGTTGGACCTAATCTACTGTCCCTTAGACTCCTTAAGTAGATGACAGTTTCTCCATCATGGGATTTCTGATTTGTGGTCCATCAGCTCTCCCAAGGGATGTTTCTAGCCAGTTCCTATTCTCAGGACTTCCTCCAAAGACAACAAGCCTGATGTGAATATTAAGTAAGGTAGAAAAGAAACCAAGATACATATCTAAATCAAAAATACTTTGGAATCCAGTAGAGGGTTGCTTCACAAATGTAAAGACGTGAAATGTTTCTTCACTTCTAATAAAATGGAAATTTAAAACCTCATTATACTACTGAAAACTTATTTCTGGAAAGCCAATTTTAGAATTTTCATACATTTTAATCAATATGAATGAAATAAATGTTGAAATGAAGTTTCTGCCCATCTGAACAAATTAATATTTAGGTAATTGAATAAATAATTAATATTGAGATAAATTTTCTGCCAATTTAAGTAAATCTATATGTCATTATAAATAATCTCAGTCATCCTGCACTAATTTCATAAACATGTCCAATTGACTTGATTATATAATTTTTGCTGCCATCCTTTCTAATATGTTTGATTTTAATGGAAAATAAATTAAATGGATCATTGAAATATATATTTGCCGGGTTAGAATGGCATTGGATATTTTCCTTCAGTTGACAAATGCAGAAATAAATGAAGACCACTCAAAGAAGAGTAAGAAAAAACTATTTATGCAGAACTTGCCATGGGAGACAGAGCCATCCATCATCAGTTGCATTTGGCAGCAACTCAAGGGCTGGCAGGGAAATGTAAAAGCTTTGTAGAGGAAAAAAGGAACAGCTTAAGGTATGCCCTGATAGGAGGTTGTTGGTAAGGGGAAGCTGTAGTCAGGCTAACTAGAAGCGTGGCATCCTGTGTGATAGGTGGGGAGCACATATAATACTTGGCTTTCTCTTGGAAATGGGAGTGAGAAGGGGGACAAAAATTAGGAAAGCTGGAATTTATTGATGACATCCTGATTTTCAGGCCAATTGCTACAATTCTACAGAAGCTGAGGTTTGGTTTACTGTGGTGAAGATTTCAGGACAGAATTTGGTGGATCAGAGTTTCATTTTTATATAGGGTCTGGCAGTTATCATTGTCCATTTGTATATTCAGTCTCTAAGAGACACATGCTAATATAATGAATCTCAAATTTTCTTCAATTAGATATATTTTTTATTTTTTATTTTTTTCTTTTCGATTATTATGGATACATAATAGTTGTACATATTCATGGGGTACATGTGATGTTTTGATATAGGCATACAATGTGTAATGATGAAATCAAGGTAATTGGGATATCCATCACCTCAAGCATTTATCTTTCCTTTGTGTTAATAATGTAACTGCAAGCTCCTTACCTGTTCCCGAAGCCAAACAATGAATGACAAGTGGGTTGAGGAGAAAGGAAAGGAAAGTTCATTCATTTGCCAGCAAATGAGGAGAATGACAGATTCTCATCTTTTTTTTTTTTTGAGACCAAGTTTCACTGTGTTGCCCAAGCTAGAGTGCCATGGTGTCATCCTAACTCACAGCAACCTCAAACTCCTGGGCTCAAGCAATCCTCCTGCCTCAGCCTCCCGAGTAGCTGGGACTACAGGCACACACCACCATGCTCACGTTCCCATGGGCCCCTGGTGGCTTGATTGTTATTCATCTGATCTAATCTTGTGTTTTCTCTGTCATTCTTCTTGTGACCATTGAACCACCCCCCTGGGAAAGAAGAACAGAACAACCAAAGTAGCACAAACAGATCTGCAAGTTAAATTTCCTGGCATTGTTATTGTGAGATTACAAAAGTTCTCTGGTTTAATTTTTAACCCTGTAACAGTAACATTCCAACTCTACCCCCTTGGTTATTTTAAAATATGCGATGAATTATTGTTAACTATACTTGCTCTATAGTGATACTGAACACTAGATATTTTAATACTTCAAATACATGTCTCATTTTTTAAAATATTTGACTCACCTTATGTGGACAATATTTATGTATATAAAAAGAGATGTTGAGTTTCCAAATGTGGTTGAAAGTTACATGCAAAACTGTATTCATTTTCAAGTGAACATAAGGAGAGACATATGACCTTTGTTACAAACAACAGAATGAAATACTTTTTCATGGTGGGTAGACAAACAGTCTTGGCAGATCTTTATGTAGAAACTTGATTTCCAGAGAAATGAACACCTGTAAGAGAGAGTGTTCTCTCATTATTTATAAAATGTGTTGTAAATAAGCCTTCAGGAATCAACTTCAGTTCCCTCCCTGCCCAGTGGTAATTTTGGTGGCATTTTCCAAATTTAAAGATCCTCAGGCACAATCACTGAGAAAACACAGACAACTGTTTGGCTTTAGAAAGCATCTGGGAAGTGGTCTATGAAAGTTGTGCAGCTCCAATTGAGACTTGGTCACAAAATAACAGACAGGTTCCTCGCAGAGGGTGGTGGACCCAGAGGGCACAGAGAATGGTCAATGAAGGAGCTTTTGTGAAAGAATCTAATGAGAATCAATCTCATGCCTCTAGGATGGAAAGTTGCTGGGGCAGAGTTTAGCCAAAGGTTTTTATAAGGGTCCTTCACTGAAGAAGATCCCCTCTTCCTCATTTGCTGAGAGTTTTGGTAGTTGACTTTTTTCCAATGCTTTTCCAGCATCTATTAAAATGATCATATAGTATATTTTTCTTCTTTATAAAATGAATTGGAAAGAGTTTCTCCGTCCTTTACTTTTTTTTAATTTCAGCATATTATGGGGGTACAGATGTTTAGATTATGTATGTTGCCCTTGCCCCCCCCGAAATCCGAGTTTCAAATATGTCCATCCTTCGGGTGGTGCGCATTGCACTCTTTGTGTATGCATATACCCGTTCCCTTTCCCTCCTCCCCCTCTCTCCTTCCCCCTACCCAACATTCAATAGATGTTATTCTTATATGTGCACTTATGTGTTGATCAGTTAATACCAATTTGATGGTGAGTACATGCGGTGCTTGCCTGCCCCTAGCTACCGCCATCATCCTGCACCTGCTTTGAGTAATGAAACTCCAGGTCTGTTTCCCTGCTGACATCTAGGTAATTGCCTTGCCTCTTTCTGTTTTCAATTCCCTGTTTTTCTTTAAAAAAAATCCACATATTCCTTTTATTGTTTGCCTCCTCATTTTGTTAGAGCACTTCCTCCAGTAGCTTCTTCAGAAAAAGTACATGGGAGAACAATTTTTTGAGAATTCATTTGTCCTACCTTACACCTTATAGTTTGGATATATAATTCTACTTTGAAAATTATCATCTCTCAGAATTTTCAAGGCATTTCACATTGTTTTTAGCTTCCAGTGTTATTAAACCATCTAATGCTTTTTTGACTATTATTCCAATGTACTGTTATTTTTCTCTCTGGAGCTGTAATATCTATTTAATATTCTCAAACCCTTGCCAATGCCCTTTTCTTTCATAGCACTTAGTGATTCCTTCCCAGCTGGTTTCACGTCATTACAGGAAATTATACATAAATATTTATATGAACACATGAATAAGCATTCTTTATATGAATATATATAATGAAAATCACACACAATACATATGTATACACATGTATATATGTGTATATACAGACACAAAAAAATACATAACTAATTTCCTCCCCTTCATTTTTTTTCTTTTTAGAAATATTTTATTTTTGACCTCTTAGACTGATCTTCAAATTTCCCATGACTTTATCTTCTCTTTTTTATTTCTTTGCCTTTTCTTTCTAGGAAGAGTATGCTTAACTTTATCTTTCTTCTTGTCTACTTAATATTTCTGTTACCAATTTTTATACATTCTCTGAGTAGTCCTTTCATATAGAACTCTGATCTTCTTTCAGACATGAAAGATATCTTACCTAAGGATATTCAGTACAATTTTTTGAAGCTTTCTTCTGTTTCCTGCATTGTCTTAGTCGCCTCTATTTTTGCTTTTGTCTTTTTCTTCTTTTTATACTGTTTGTCATTTTGACTTCCTCATTATGTACAAAGCTTTCCTGAAATACATGTAATCTTTGAGTATCCATATTTGACAGTAAGACATTAAAAAGCTAATTGAAAGCCCTTTCCACACGGGCAGGTTGGCCGATAGGTGGGTTTGACCACAGGGCGATCAGTTGGCAACCTGGCCATTTAGTTTCTGAATACCAAAATGTCAGTCTCTGTAGATCTCATCTCTTGGGCCAATAGCTCCAGAAATTAAGTGTACAAACTCCTCTTTAATTCTCAGATTCAAGAGGAAAGGAAACCAGAAATCTCACAGCTCAAAGTACAGACTTCATTAAATTCTAAAAGCATTTCCTATTTTAGAATGATGCCTCATACTCCTCTTATCTCCTGCTACCTCTGAGCCCAGAGCTTCTTGGGTGCAACCCAGGGCTGAGTTCAGTGAAGGAAAGATCTGGGAACTTCTTTTAAATACTTCAAAAGAAGGATGTAACTTCTTTTAAACACTAACATGTTTATATCTTCACCCTGTCTTGTACCCTCCCTTTTAAAAGACGCTTCGTGGCTCCAATTTCTAAAACTTTCTGCAGTTCTGAGGTATAAATGGAATTATATCCCAATAGAGTATGTATTTATATTATCCTAGTACAGGCACTTAGCTTTTTGCTCTGTCTGCTCTTAGAAGTCAATGATCACTCTTCAGACTCTAAAATTTTGTTAGCATCTTGTATCTGACATTCTCTTCTTCTCTATAATCTTTATCCTCACAGATGTGAGCCTTTATTATTCCTTTAATGTATTTTAATGGGGCGTTTGGAAAGAAACAGATAAATATGCTTTTTCAAATCATGAGGTTTAATCAAAACTCTAGTAAACTTAGCTGTTTTCACTGTAAAATAAACTGGATGAGCTATATTTTGGTATGGTTAAATATCTAGTAATTTTACTTCATACCATTAGAAAGTACTTAAAATTGATAGTAAAAATAACTGTGTTTATTATATAAAATTCAAAGACCTTTTGTTTGATGTAAAAGTCAGCTATCGCATAGAAGCAGGAGAAAATTTTTAACTTGATATCAAGTCCCTTTATCACAAGTCTTCTCTTCAATCTAAGAATTCAGAGTTATTCACACTCAAAATTTCCATATGATGGCATGACTCATCATTTATTTTTACTATAATTGGGTTTTCTGTTGTAACAGAAATATGACTTTTTGTACTCTGAGATGAGCTGTTTTATTCTTGGGAGAGAAATATATTTAAAAATTAAACAGTAGATTGATTTATGGCTAATAATAAGTCATATCATTAACTATCTTCTAATGCTAAAAATATATCTCATGAGTCAGGAAATCTAGTATGCATAAAATAATTACAGAGGAATCCCTTGTAACAGAACAGATGATCACCCAGATTTAGAACAAGTTACATCCCTGAAGCCCAACCATATACAAAAAACTTTAAACCAACGGTCTACAAAGTAAATATCAATCCTGCCACTCTGAAACTTCACAAGGGGATTACACTAAAAAATTTAAGAGCTGATTTTTAAATTTATATTTTTCTAGCTACCTTTTATATGGTTAAAATAGTTTAACTCTGGTTTTTTACAAGATGATATATTCACTCTATAAAAATCTAAATGACAAAAAGAACAAAGAAACTTCAATCAGCCTAAAACACATTGGCTGTAGATAATACATAAAAACCTATAGTTATAATTTGTCAATATTTTTACATGCTAAATTAAACAGGAAACAGATGGAAGACTTGCCATCTAATTATCAGTTGCACAAAATCTTTCGGGAAAGAAAGTGAACCTTGAAACATCATTTATTTTTTTTTTTTTTTTTGAGACAGAATCTCACTGAGTTACCCAGGCTAGGGTGCCGTGGTGTCAGCCTAGCTCACAGCAACCTCAAACTCCTGGGCTCAAGCAATCCTCCTGTCTCAGCCTCCTGAGTAGCTGAGACTACAGGCATGCTCCACCATGCCCGGCTAATTTTTCCTATATATTTTTAGTTGTCCAGATCATTTCTTTCTATTTTTAGTAGAGACGGGGTCTCGCTCTTGCTCAGGCTGGTTTCGAACTCCTGAGCTCAAACAATCCGCCCGCCTCAGCCTCCCAGAGTGCTAGCATTACAAGCGTGAGCCACCGCGCCCGGCCCTTGAAACATCATTTTTGAAGTGGAGAGAGCAAGACCTTTGGTCCCCTAAAAGTTTCACTGAAAAATCATTGACATGAGGCACATCAATTAATAGGAGAAAAGACACAGAAATTTATTTAATGAGTATTCACACGAGCCTTCAGAATGAAGACTGAAAGATACAGGGGAAATTGTCCATTTTTATGCTTAGGTTCAACAAAATATGGACAGCCATGTAGAAATATGATTGGACAAAGAGAGTATGGTCTAATGCTAACTGACTGACTGGGGAAACAGCAAGGCCTGTGTGTCTAGATTCTTCTTGACGTGAGCAGCATTCCTTCCTTCTGGGTGTGGGGCAGGACTCTCTCTGGAAAGGGGATTTTATGACCTAAAGTCAAACAAGGTAGGTCAGATATTTTCTTTATGGCCAGTTTTTATGCAGAATAATTTTAAGTTTTATGGCTGGCTTTCTGGAAAAGGGATTCTGGTTTTCATGACCCGTATGGGGGAAAAGAGATTCTAGTTTCTATGGCTAACTCAGGGGAGAATGAGATTGAGAGACAGGAAAAGAGGAGAAGGTCAGAGAAAAGCTTTTGTTTTTGAGGCCCTCATCTTGGGTTACTGTTTTCTGAGCCCTATCAGGAGAAAATATGTATTCCAATACTCCATTTTTGCCCATTTCCTCAAATATTCTATGGAGGAAAAAAACCTTAAACGTAAAAGTTAACGTAAAATGTTTCTTGTTACAGTAAAATAATGAACGTCAGAGGAGAAAAGTTTCAATCATTAAATCTCAATAACAATTGTGAAGATGATGATCAAGAGGTACAAGAGCTCAGTTGGGAGGAATAAGTTCATGGGCTTATAATTAGTAACAATGTATTACATACTTGAAAATTTCTAAGAGAGTAGATTTTAAGTGTTCTCACCACAAATACATGTTGATTAGCTTAGTTTAGCCATTCTACAATGTATACATATTTCAAAACATCACATACACCATAAATATATAAATTTTTATCAAGTAAAAAATTTAAAAAATAAAGTCATGACATTAAAAAAAAACTAAAACCCAAAACTAAAAGAGCACCTGGGCCGCTCACTCCCATGCATGTCCTGAATAAAATTATCTCTCAACTGCTCTGACTCAGACATTATTTTTGTGGGGTAGGGAGATAGTTTCAAAATTTAGCAGGACAGACGGCTTAGTGATTTACAGTGTACACATAAATGAGTCACAATTGCTATAACACAGGACCACTTTGTGGCAGCACAAAGGAGTAAAGAGTAGGAAAAAGCAGCGTGAGGATGCTGGGTTAACATGCAGATACTACACAGGAAAAGCTTTCTCTGGAAGTGACCCTTTTTAAATGGGGTTAACATCTCAGAGCATTTCTGACGTCTGAATCAGTTAGCTCAATGTGTCAAGCTAAAATTTTGCAGCCCTGAGCACCATGACTGTTGCAAGTAAGTGAAACTTTATGCTACTGCAATTAATTAGCAGAAAAACACATAATTAAAATCCCTTTTGGAGTAGTAGGGAGGATTTTGATGAATTTAGAGAAATTTAGACCTAAGAAACTTAATTGCACATTTTATTTTTACAAATATGGTATGTCTCTTTTTTAAGTCATCTGTCAAACTCCTATTCACTTCAGTCTGTATTGATGTGCAGTGTAGCTATGGCATTCCCTGACCCCACCCCACCCAACAAGGGAGAGCTAACCATTCTCTCCTATGTATTACCACTGTATTTTGTACATTCTTTATGATTTCACTTGTGGTAGAGTATTTTCATTAGTCATACATGTATGTGAATATGAATGTTTGCATCTCTAACATGTATGTACCCAGTTTATGGTTGGTATTCAATAAATAAGATTCTAATACGTGACATTTGATATTAAAAAATTTGTGCATGTGGTTGGAGACTGCCTAAATATCTGCAAAAATATTTTGAAATTTCAGGGTCTAAGATGTTATGATTTTTCACTAAAAAATAACCGGTATTAAAATTAACTACCCCATTTAATACTACAACAACAATCTTGACAATTGAAATGTAACATAAATGTCTCCTGACAACTAATACTAAATAAAGATACTGTAGTCTGCCTTTTTGGAGGGGGGTATTCTGAATGACAATGACAAATGACCACTTGCTTTCAATAGTAACTATCTAATTAGAAGTGTATTTTGGCTGAGGGTAGTGGCTCATGCCTGTAATCCCAGCACTTTGGGAGGCCAAGGCGGAAGGATTGTTGGAGGCCAGGAGTTTTAGACCAGTCTGGGCAATATAGCGAGACCCCAGCTCTACAAAAAAATAAGAAAAAATTAGGTGAGTTTGTTGGCACACATCTGTAGTTCTAGCTACTTGGGAGGCCAAGGTGAGAGGATCCCTTGAACCCAGGAGTTTGAGGCTGCAGTGAATGATAATGGTGGCACTGTGCTCTAGCCAGGGCAACAGATAGAAACCTTGCCCTAAAAAAAAAAAAAAAAAAAGCATATTTCTTCTAATATTGTAAATGCTATAATGCTACAACACAATAGAAAGGATGTACAGAATTTGGTAGACTAGCAGGATCAACAATCCCTTTCAAAAGAAATTAAAGTGGTGACCGTAATTATAGAATAAAAAAGGTATCTAACAAAAAACAAATAAATAGAGATTTCTAGGATGCAGTGGCTACATTTATTCCTGAGATTACTTTTCACCCTTTTAATTTCACTGTAGTCTTTACCAATATTTGTGTCTTTCTGGCATTGTTAAGCTCATTCTGTATAACGTATATTCTCAGTAATGTATCATATTTAATATTCTGAAGGCCAATAATAAAGAATTTTACCATAAAACAAAATCCCTAACAAGCAATCTTAAAAATAATTATGCATTCATCCACCTTCATGAACAACCTTACTACCAAACAAGACCCAATCATAATTTTCCACAATTACCCCAGTGGTATAGATAACATCAGAAGCAAAATTTATTGCCAAGGGGTAATTTTAATTAGAATCAAGGAGGGTACAATTGAGGTTTTAATAAAAAAAATTTTTTTCCTCATTAAATACATTAAAACAAAATTATTATGAAATACATCACTAACTAGAAAATATTATTCAAGAAACTCTTCAAATCAATTCAATACAAAACATGTTTCCAGCTTTTGTAGAATCATAAATAACAATTCAAATTACTAAATAATATTTCGTATGACTGTTTAAAGTGCTCATGTAGTAGTAAATAAGGACTCTAAAGACTAGTATCATATAAATTTTTTCCACACAGTGGGAATCCCAGGACAATGTAGACATTCTAATTGACTACCCTCTCTCTCATTCCTGAGCATACTAATACATGTTAGAGAAAAGGACTGTAACTGTAATTGCCACTAAAAGACAGATAACTTTACAGAGTGACATCATGAAGTGCTGAGATCCCACTGTCTTCCTTTTTTACTTCTATGCTTATATATTAATATTTCAGGAATTGTCATAATCCAGGTTTTTCATTCTTTTTTGTAATACTATTAACATCTGAATGACAGCATCTTCTCTCTTTATTTGAAATTTGAGAGTAGCACTCATGAATTAGTTTCCTTTATTTTAAATTTCATATGTATAGTTCAATCACACTATAGAATTTATTTAAAATAAAGAGTGCCACACGTCTTTTTTTAAGGAAAAGAAAGAAACAAGGTCTCACTATGTTGCCCAGGCTGGAGTGCAATGGCTGTTCACAGGCGTGCGCATAGCACCCTACAGCCTTGAAATGCTGGGCTCAAGTTTCTTAATTATCTGGGACTCCAGATCTGCACCCACCATGCCCAATTCAAAATGTATTTTATGTTGATGCAAGTTAAGGTACATACAAATTAAATTAATAAGTAAAGACAGTGGTAAATACCACATCGATTTTATCTGGTCTGATGAATTGGAAAAAAAATTTCTCTACTTATCTGAGCATGTTAACATTAAAGAGAAACTACATATAAAATGAAAGTTGGTCTTATACTAAACTATTCTCAGTAGTTTTGTTTGTTTTTTGTGGTTTTGGGGGGATGGTGGTGGTAGGTTAAAATGGGAACATTTACTTTCTCATTATTTTGTTTGTAATCATCATGTTTTCTGAAACAAGAGTGAAGACATTTTAAGAATTCAGAGTATGCCTATCTAATTTTAAAGTGTCCTCACTATTACTTCATTCAAACTTGCAGTTTTATTATTATTTAAGCAGCAATCAAACATAATTCAAATTCATTTCTATAGCCTGAAATGAATAGAATTATAGAAAACCAGAAAATATTAGAGATACTATTAAGGGGGAAAAAAACTATTTTAATTCTTAACTATCTTATTCATTCACTAAATATTTATTGAACATTTGCTATGCACCAGGCACTAGGTCAGGTACTACAGATATAAAGATAAACTGAAATGGGCCCTTATGAATTTTACCACTTTAGGGAACAATGAAACAAACAAAAGCTTTAATAGTTATTGATCTGTGATCATTGCTATGAAGATAATGTAGGTAGGTGTCTCTAACACAGAACAACAATTGGTGGTGGGGTGTCCAATATAAACAATATAGACAAACAGGCATTTCTGATCAACTTCCTTGCATGCTAAAACCTAAGGGATGAATAAAAAGCAGACAAAGCACTAAGCTGAAGAAGATTTTTCTAAGTAAAAGGAAGAGAATGTGCAAATACTCTTAAGCAGGAATGAAGAAAAGAGAGGCCTGTGAACTGAAGCATTGTAAGAGGTCAAGAGGAAAGAAATGAGATCAGAGAGAACAGGACAACTCAGATCATACAAGGATCGATAAGCTTAACAGAAATATAAATATTATTTTAAATGAATGAGATTTTATATGCTAAAAAGGAAATTTGAAAAGCTCTTTCATAATGTAACATACACACCATGTTCTCCAAATAAAGCAAAACTGAAAACCATGAATAATTCATATAAAACTAGAGTTTTACCTAGAATATATAGATATAAACCCTCAAGGTTTTGCTATATTTTTCCATAATAAGTACCCAGGAAAAACAAATTTTTAGTAGTTATTTCTATCTCCTAAAGTTTGCACACTAACACAACCATGTTTTTCAACTGAGGATAGTCAACCAAAGGAAGGCTTCTGAAATTACAGTATCTAGAATGTGGAGGCTAGAGCAGTCAGAATAACAACTAATCCACAGATCTATCTTCTCTATTAAGTAAAAATAAAATATAAAATTGAACTACATTATAAATATAATAGAGATATATACTTCCTAAAATTAAAATACTTATGATATCCACATAATCCCTTCTTTCAAAATACAGTCTGAATATTTCAATATAATGATAAGAAGCCAGTGTCTGGATTACTTGTGTCAGTGATTATAATGAAGCAGTTGATGACAACTTTCAAATTCACAGTTTTCCAAAAGAAGAATGACTTGATAACATCCAAATGTAAATATCATGATTCAATTTACATATTATAGTTTCATTAAATTTGCATAAAAGTTAAGATGGTAAGAAGGTGAATGGCTACAGGAAGGTTCAATATCTTAATATCCAATATCTTAATGACCCAATATCTTAGGTGGATATTTTAATATTTTTCACTCATAAGTTTGAGAAATCAAAATATAATACTTTATATGCAGTACAAAATGTACTTGCTGCCCTCACCATATATAATGAAAAAAATATATAGTTGTTAAGAGTAGACTAATATTCCTTTTTATTTCTACCAATTTATCAGATGGTAGAAAATTTTATAACTAATTTTCAAATATTTCAAATCCCAGTTTTTTAAAAATAAATATTTTTACATAAATCAGCGATGTTTGCATTAAATTATGCATTAATTTTGGTAGGTAATACATTTTTATATTGTACAAGGAGAATGCATTTAAAATTTCTTTCTTGAATAATATTCCATGAACCTATAAACTAAGGAAAAACAAAATCTGCATATGACTGTGCCCATTATTAGAGCTCAATCTGAGGATATGTAATAAAAAGGCTTAAAATGTGCAAACCCTCAGCTCCACAATATCTAATTCTTACAATTTATTCAAGGCAATAATCTAGGAGTTTGGAAATGACTACTTACAAGGACAGGCATCCCAACATTATTTATATAGACACAATGTAATTCATAGCTAACTATCTACCAAAAGGGAATGGTTAAATAAATTCTACTATGTCCAAAAGATAGTTCAAACAGCCATTAAAAGCCATGTCATAAAGGAATACTTAAAATATGGGAAAACACAGGAGGCATGATAGTATGTTAGGAAAATGATACAACATAATTTTTAAGACCAAGAGAATTGTTATTAGTTTCAAATGGTCCTAACTCTGTAACAGAAGAAATGGCTTGAAAAAAATGATAAAAATGTTCTATGTCTCTCTAAAACATTTCCCACTCTTTTTGGAGAACAAGGACCTGCATCCCTCCCTGCCTCAGGCCAGGGGTCAGGAGAGGTGAGGGAGTGTCCTTTGTTCTTTGTGCCACAGAAGATGGGATTAACCTGGGCAGAGGTCACGAGATTGTTTTAGGCAAAAATGAGACTATGGGATTAATCAGAACCTTTAAGAGCTCTGTACTTCTGCTGAGAAGGAGGATGTTGGTACTTTGAGACAGGAATCTGCCAACCTCCTCCATTTGCTGGCAAATTAATAAACTCCTCTTTTCTTATTCTCAAACCACTTGTCCTTGTTCTTCTGATGTGGCCTAGGGGACAAATGCCAAACTTTCAGTCACAACTCTGCCACTAATTAAATTTGTAATCTTAGGAAACTTATTAATTTATCTGAGTTTTAGATAACTAGTCTCTAAAATAATAATCGTAAAGAATAACTGACACAATGCATGTGAACTGAGACAATGAATGTACTTTGCAAGTGTCTGGTACACACACATATATGCATACAAAGTATGTTGGTGTAACTTTAACTTTTCAGATAAATATGTGTATGGAAATAATGGAATGATATTAAAGGAAACCAAAAATATTTCACCCCAAAATACGCTTCTTTGACATATTTTGAGATGGCTATTCAGAAGGCTTACAGAAAGCAATAGCCCTGAAAAGCTGCCTTTTTGTGGAGGAGATTTGCATTTGTAGAAAAAAATCTACATTAATGAAATAAACAACCAGGCATTCTCTGAGGATCTCCCTTTCATGGGCAGATCTAGGAAATATTAACTCAATCCCAGGCTACCATCTATTGTTCTCAATGCTGCTACCTGTGAGGTTTCATCTATATAAGAAGACTGCTATGGCCCCATACCTTTCTTTCTCTCCCATAACCTGTCTTGCCATGCTACAAGCCCCTCTTCTTTCTATAATCTCAGGATAGTATAAAACCATCAATCATCTGGCACTCTTAGGGTTTTCCTATTTTATATAATTCTCATGCCCATATGTGCAGAGTAATAAATTTGTATGCCTTTTCTCCAATTAATCTGCCTTTTGTCAGTTGATTTTCAGTGAACATTCAGAGGTTAAAGGTATTCTAAACCTGGAAAGTTACCTCTCGGACTTCCCATGGAAAAGGCTTATTGACTCGAGTCCTTTACAGAATAAATAAAATTGACTATATTGAAAAGAGAACTTTTTAGAGAGCTCTGGTTGTCAAAATTGCAAGGAGGTTTCTGCCTAGGTCCAGTTGCTTGTCACAGAAAGATCCAACTATTGAGACAACAAGGATTTCCAGGAATAAAGGAATTTTTTAATATGACAGACATCTGGTAAGGAGAATGGGAGAAGCTGTCTCAAATCCTTCTGACTAACGGAGACAATGAGTTTTTTAAGGAGCAGCCATGTACCTCGGGGCAGGTCCAGGAGCATGATGAGTCTTGCTCTGGACCTTCAGAATCTCAACTCCTTTGTCTTGCAAAAAATCCATCACTTTTGAGAAACTCAAAAGGTCAAGTAGTTTAAGGGAGAGGATTGTAATAAACATATAGGGGTCATTCAAATTTGTTCATGGAGCCAGTTACGTGATCTTAATCAGCTATCTTATTGGTACCTATGGAAAAATACAAAGGAAACATAGTCTTAAAAATTCCCATGGCAAGATCAAAATAAGACAGAAATCAGATTTAAAACAAAGTTAAAATTCTTTGTACACTCAAACTGTCTGCTTTGGATCCCCCACAGGATTGGCAAAAACAGCACTCCAGCCTGTAGTCTAGTGGCCAGGATTCTGTGCTTCTACTGCTATGGCCCAGGTTTGATTCCCAGTGAAGGAATTAGTCCCTTGGTAGATGTAAATCCTTTAACTCAGGGGAAAAAAAAAAAAAAAACCAAACATTTAAAGAATTAGTTGGAAATTTTTTTTTGAATTTATATTTGTGTGACTCTTGACTGTTTGGGGTATTCATTTGCTATACATCCTTTTCTCTTTCGTGGACAGCTATTGTTTTCATGTTCATCTCTAAGATTTTTTTCTTCTACTTGCCTTTGAGGGTAGTTCTGGAACTTGTAAGGACTGCTTATCTATACCTCTCTGGAGATGCTTCATGCATCTTTGGTTAAATCACAAAAGACTGATGGTTTTGGTTCTAAGTCACACGGTAGATATCTGTGGCTTAAAAGAAAGGAGGAGGGGAAAAATATTCCAAAGCCAGGAACACTGGCTATTTGTCCTGGCTTAAATCTGATAATGAGAGATTTCAAAAGATTTTTTTAAGAGCTCTGTGGTCAAATGTCAGCTTAATTAAAAGCTGACATTCAGACTACATATTTTTAAAACTTTTCTGTTCTCTTTTGGGTCTTATTTCTCCCATGGGAACTTTGTCAGTGGCCTAAAACACCATTTTTAACTGTGTGTTTGGTCCCTCTGTCACTTCCTTTTCTGTTGGCAAGAGTTTTGCTTTTAAAAAAAATGTAAAATTTCATGGGCCTTTTCAAGAAGTTTAAGATCTCCAAAGATTCTCTCTTATAGGACTCTTTCTTCCATTTGCTTTTGCCCTTCCTTTTGCAACCTTTGATCCTCCATCCAGTTGCCTTTAATCATTGATATGTTCCCCTTCAAGCTCTTACTTCCTCCATTTGGTGATCACTGGATGAAAAATGATACTGAGATGAAACATGAGCGTTATGGTTATCATAGAAAGGAATTTTAAAAAGACCTGTAGCAACTCTAAGACCCCGTGAGGAACAGAGTCAAGGTGCCAGTGACCCCATTTTGGGTCCCCAATCTTCCTCATGGAGCCCCAAGAATCAAAAGTGGTTTCAGACCTACTCATTAATGAGATCTGCCATGAATTCTGTAATCCAGTTAAGACACAAAAACCAAATTTAAAAGGCCACCTATCTAGGCCGGGCCGCGATGGCTCACGCCCGTAATCCTAGCACTCTGGGAGGCCGAGGCAGGAGGATTGTTTGAGCTCAGGAGTTCAAGACCAGCCTGAGCAAGAGCAAGATGCCATCTCTACTAAAAAAAAAAAAAAAAATAGAAAGAAATTAGCTGGACAACTAAAAATATATAGAGAAAAAATTAGCTGGGCATGGTGGCACATGCCTGTAATCCCAGCTACTCAGGAGGCTGAGGCAGGAGGATGGCTTGAGCCCAGGAGTTTGAGGTTGCTGTGAGCTAGGCTGACGCCAAGGCACTCACTCTAGTCCCGATAACAGAGTGAGACTCTGTCTTAATCAATTAAATAAATAAATAAATGGCCACCTATCTAACTAAATAGATCTCCAAAGTACAATCTTCCAGCATATAGCTGGCTATTTTAAAACTCTTTGTATAATAAATTCACATCTATAAAGAAAATCTCCATTTGTAAGGGGATCTCCCTCTCTATACCTAAACCACCAGAATCTTTTACAATGTGAAAGGTAGTGACTTAAAACTTTATATAACAAATTTTTTTTTTAGTTTTTTTTTTTTGTTGTAGTTTTTTTTTTTTTTTTAGCCAGTACAAACTTCATTTTTGTTTAAGGTACTTTTCCTGGCTATCTTGCCTTCACTGGGCCCTTACCAATGTCTTCCTTTGTCATGGCAAATAATGATGTTTAGAACCAAATATTTTGTCTTTGAGATATAATATTTTCCACTTCATTTCACCTAAGGGTCAACCCTTTATAAGTGCAAATTTAGGATTGCCTAGCTAACAGTTGCTTAGGGCAATGAAACAGGAAATCAGAACATTGATTGTCTGAAGGGAAGAAACTACCTGGAAGCTAGCAAATGAAGAATCTTAATGAAAACTGTAAGATCCGTTTCTGTCATTGTTTCTGTATGTATATATGTCTGTATGTGTTATCTGTATGTGATATTTCTATGTAATCTGAGATAATTTTGATAAAGCTACTTTTAAAATTATTTGTGAATTAAAATGGGAATATCTTTTGAATCATCAATACTAAATATAATTCAGACTTCTTTGCCTGAGTCTACTGATCAGACAGGTTTATGTTATCTCTTATACATGTTTTACAGTCACAAAACTCTTCTGTAGTGTTTTTTGATACTTGCTTGATTTATCTGTAAGTTAAAGCTGTTGTAAGGGCTGGCTGCTGGGTTCTCCAAAAGCCTTCCCCACATGTTACCGTGAGTTTATATCTTTGGTCTTGGGCCTCTGGAATCTGGGGTCTGGACAGGTGGCCATGGTAAAGACTGGGGACATATGTGTAGCCACAGCACCTGGGCCACCGGCTGCCATTTTCACACCTCTGTGCGGGGTTGTATATCTAGTGTGTGAATCCAGACCCAGATGGGCCCTGCCCTTCATAGCTGTCCTGGGTGCCACGTGGGTACTCAGGAACCAGGATGACTGGTGAAGACATTAGGGAAAGTACCTGTGTCATGGCTTCAAAATTCTTTTCAGTAATTTAAAAGCTTAAAGTCATGTTATGTTAAATTAAGTAACAGATAATCACAAAATATCTGTCATTTCTAAAGAAGCTGAAATACTGAAATGTTAATTATCAAATATAAGTTTAGGTTTATATGCTTTGACATCTTATTTTTATATGATATAGAAAAGAAAAATGTATTTAGATCTGTTACTGAACAAAAAATTGAAGAAAAATCTGTCTAAATAATCATGAAATGGTTTTCATCTATAAAAATTCATATAAAACAGTTCAAAATTACTTCCTAGGTTTTCACTAAAAATTAGAGTCACTAAGAGTTAAAATTAAAATTAATTAAAACTATTAAAATCACAGAAATAACTCTATATGCAAAATGTACAAGAAAAGTAAGATATGTTTTTTGTGAGGAGAGTTATACAAGGCATGCAGATGTGATTGCTGAGAAAATTTTTTTTTCTAATTTAGAGGTTATTTAAAGCTTGTCTTAAAATGAAGGGGAAAATGTTATAGATAAAACTAAATGATACAGAAAAGTTGGGGAAGAAAGAGAATTTCAAAATCCTATATGGTTATACTGATAAAAATTAAATAAATTTGTAAGTTTTTTAATTGAGCCTTAATATAAAAAATACACTAATGCAAGGCTATAATTTGTTTTTCTCTTTTAAGATTTTCATATAGTATTCATAATAGTATGAATTCAAAAAGACTTCACTTTTTGAGTAAACTACAAGAAGAAAATAACAAGAGGCAAGAGGGAAGCAGATTCTCTGTGCCTCCTACCGTCTTTATTAGGTCTTTAAATTAATTGGAAAATTGCATCTCCTCTCTATCAAAGAGTAAAGGTTTCTGCTTTTCAAAATCTATTAATTATCACCTTGACTAAATGAATGATTATTATATCACAATGACCTTGATCCTGTTTTTGATGAAATGTTTTAAACCTTTGACACATTTCGCAGCCTTCCCAAAATCAAATTCTAAATTAAGTTTTTTGGTTTTTTTGTTTTTCTTTACCTCAAACTAACTTTGGGATGATACACAGAACCCTGAAGCACAAAAAAAAAGATAATAAACAGGCTTATTTGATATCTTAAATTATATGGGAAGCACTATCAAATAAGAAATGATGTTTAGCCTTCTTTGAGTTACATTGCATAAATAGTTACTAATATATGTTCCAAAACTGAATGAGATTCCTAATGTTAAATTGTGTAGGCCATAAAAAAAAAAAAAAAAACCCTAAACTTTGTCAGTTCCATCTTTAGAATTATGACCATTTCAAGTCTTGTTGACCACAGTATGGTAAATTGCTTTATTTCCATGGGGTTTTTTTTACCCCCGAAATGTTAATTGCAAATCCAACAGTGTTATATCTTCAAAAAGGTTCATGTAAAACACTAAAATGAGTACTCTTAAATTCAGGTTTCTGACAACTTTGAGATTTACAATTGGACTGCGTAAGAATTTCAAAAACTCAATGAAAAATATTAGATTCATAAGATTGCTAATCTAATTCCAAGAGGAGCAAGAATTACATGGAACTACGGTGATAGAAAACTGATTATTACATTTTTCTTTGAAATACTGCTGATTCTTTTTACACCATTTTCCAGAGTCAACTTTTTTTTTCTTTTAAGCTATTTCTAACTTACAGCAATCGGGTGCTATATAACTGTGTAAGCAAAATTGAAACATTTACCTTTCTCTCTACCTCATCCCTCCAGAATTCAAAAACTATTCATGAGCATTCTTATTTTATGGCAATATGGTTATTTACATAAGTTCAGTAAGATCTGTTTTCTTTCTTAACAAGACTCAATTGGAGACACTGGTTATTTTACCAATGCTGTGATTATAAATTTATATTTTAAAATGTGACCAGACTGAAGGACTGGTTGATTTTGTAAAGTCAAAAGCCTTAAAAAAAAGACTGGCCTGTCACCTTGTACACACAGTTCCCTTACAAGCTTACTGACCTTGCAGTATGACAAGCCTATGAAACTCAAGATATTTGGGGGACATCGAGAAGAGAGAAATTCATTCACTCATATAAGTATTAGAGGCAATCTTTGGCTTGTTCTAAGCCTCAAGAGGTTTTTAAAAGTCTAATCCAAAATTCATTACTAAAAAGTTCCAGCAACGTCAACTTAAAAATAGCATATATGACCAATTGCTATCCTTGCTGTACTTCATGCTAATAATCGGCCCAAGTAAAATAAGACTAAAACTTAATTTGTAAATACATTGGTCTTAATACGATTTATCCTTGGTAGAAATGGAGGACTGGAGAGACAAAAAAAAAAAAAAAAAGCAAAATATGTTTCGGAAGGAAACTTATAGTAGTTATTAGCTCATTGAGTTTTTCTTATTTGCTTGCTTGTTTTTTGAGATTTTATCATTTACCTGCAATCTGGACTAACCCCAAAGTGTTCAGTTACCTCTAATATTTGGCTGTGACTCTTCAGTCAGATGTTTCTAATTTTTCTCCCATCATTTTGACTTGAAATCACTAGAAATTAAAACTATGCATTTCTTCAAGCCCTACATACTAAAGCTAGACAATTTAACATAAACTTAGGGAGAAATCACTACAGCAACTAAGGTATAAACAGTCTTCATGTCTGTTGATGTATCAGTGACTCCGAAGGTTGACTGGAACACCTGATTCAACCTACAATCTGGGAAAATCAGACTGTCACTGCCCGCCCACTCCAACTGAAGATGCTTCAGATTTTAGCAAAACTAGTTTATACACTTCTCCAGATACTAAGCTTTTTTTCTGTTTCCATAGAAACACCTCTTACTAGAGATCTATTTAACTGCATCACATACAGAGTTCTACCTTTGAGAGGCTATCTGCAACTCCACATCCTGGAGAGAGACACAACTGTTTAACTCAACTGACCTATTCTCAGAACTAAGAGACTGATTCAGGAAGATGTGAGCTGTTTGTTCCGATCTGTTTTTTTCCTTCCCCTTTGCCAATCTCTTATCTCACAACCTCTAACACAAATCTTTCCATAGCTATCAATCTTCATGTAATATATGAAATTTTATGAAAATAAAGTTTCAATTAGGATAATAGAGGAAACCAAAAATATTTCACCCCCAAATATACTACTTTGACATATTTTGAGACGGTTGTTCAGAGGGTCTGCAGACAGCAAGTAAGCCCTGAAAAGCTGCCCTTTTGTGGCGATTTGCATCTGTAGAGAAAAATCTCCATTAGTGAAATAAACAGCCGGACTTTCTCTGAGGCCCTTCCCCTTATCCGTGGATCTAAGAAATATTAGCTGAAACACAGCTAATATTTAAACAGACTTCCATCTATTCTTTCTCAGAGCTGTACCTGTGAGATTTCATCTATACAACAAGACCACCGTTGCTCCATGCTTTTCTCTCTCCCCCATAATCTGTCTTGTCGTGCTCCAAACCCTATTCTTTCTGTAACTTCAAGATTGTATACAAACATCAACCATCTGGCACTTTCTTTGGATTTTCATATTTTGTATGATTCTTGTGCACATGAGCACATTAATAAGTTTTGTATGCCTTTGTTCCAAGTAATCAACCTTTTGTCAGTTGATTTTCAGCAGTCCTTCAGGGGACAGAGGGGAAGTTTTCCTTTAGCCTCTACAATATACACCAAAAATATAAATTATGGTTATCTCTGGGTAACAGGACAAAGTATTTTTTCATTCTCATATTTCCTATATTGAACATTTTTATAATTTAAAAATATTACTTTAAAATAAGTGCTAAATATCAAAAACTTTATTACATATACTGTCAATGCTTTCTACCAATTGTGTATATATATCTTTTTTAAGGTAAACTACTGTCGTATACATTTTTGCCTATTTTTATTTATACCCATGCTTCTATGGAAGAACACATACATTTCTAAAAGAATTATATGAATAAATAATGCTTAAGCCATTTACCTTTTCAATCTTAATAATGTTTGAGTTTCTTTTATATCTGAGTCTCAAAGGATCAAATGTTGCCAGGGCAGACAGGTAAATACTTTGGTTTGCTTGATTTTTTTTTTTTTCTGTATTTGCTATACTTGCCATCTTAGCTCAGTTGGAAATTGAACCAAAAAATAAAGTTATATTTGTCTTCATTAATTTTTTACAGACACTGACTAAAGGAACTGTATGTGTGTTCAAAATGCTAAATGCATTTATTCTTCCAGTCAGCTGTATGTGCTGGTCGGTCATTAAGGAATGTGAGAAAGCCAGAGAATATTGTTTTTATCCAACTCTTCCAAATACCAGGATAACGAGGCTTTTGGCAAAAAACAGTATTCTCATCTGTTTCTATAAGTCAGCATATCAGTAAATGTAGTAGTAAATATCAACAATATGTGGGTAGAATGGCATGAAAATATAACCTTAGTGAGGTATGCTATTAGCAATCTTACAACTCCAGAGAAAATTTTGCTCAAACTTTTGCATGCCAGTTTTCCATTAAAAAAATATTAGAACCTTAATTTACTTGGTTCATATTTGGGTAAAAAATAAATATCTACAAATTTTAATTTGTGATTCTAAAGCAGCTCTTCTCGCTTGACACAGAAAAGGAGCAGTTACCCAAACAGCAGTAATGACATCTTAATATGGTACAGAAATGCACGAGATAAACTTATCCATCATTATACCAATGATAATGCGATAATTCAAAGCAAATACAACTGCTGTTAACAATGGCTTCAGCAACCTGTGTGTCACCATTCCACATCACAGTCCAATGTGGGGGGGGGAAGGAGAAATAGCTTTGTCTCTCCTGCTCTAAATTTTAACCATATTATCTTCTTGTGTAATATATTTAGCAGTAGATAATCAAGGGAGAAGGAAAGATAATTCACAAATATATTTGAATAGAAATTTATATCTTGAGATAGGAAATTTTATCACAGATATTGAAAGTAACAAAAACTTTCAGATTTAGATTTTTTTCCCATATTAACCTATAAGTATTACTTTCCTACTGATTAATGACACAAATGGAATTTTGTCTTACAATGACATAACTTCAAATACATATTTGAAAATCAATACAGGTTTATGCTTTGCTTAAGAGAAAATAAAAAATGTTTACATTTTAAGTGTTTTTCAAATGTTTGGAATGAAGATTAATGAACATGTACCATTTTGCCATTTAATGAATGAAATTTCACTTGGTGGGAGGAGATTTGGGGAGTGTGGGAACCTAAATGTATGTCTCCCTTGTCCTCTGCTCCTGTCTTCTTACTTGCTTCTCCTCAATCATTTGCTTCTGCTGAATCAATCATCTACTAGAACTCTGGGCGCTGCTACTATGGAGATCTGTATTAGTTTTCTGAAGGTTGCCATAACAAAGTATCACACTCCATGTGGCTTAAACAATAGAAATTTATTTTTCCACAATTCTGGAAGCTAGAGATCCAGGGTCAAGTTGTCAGCAGGATTAGTGTCTCCTGAGGAGCTCTCTTCTTGGTTTGGCCCTGTGTCTCTACATGGCCTTCCCTCTGTGTGTCTGTATCACAGTCTCCTCTTCTTATAAGGATACCAGTCATATCACATGAGGCCCACCTTAAGGGCCTCGGTTTTACTTAATTACTTTTCTTAAAGACCCTATTTCCAAATGCAGTCACACTCTGAGATACTAGGAGTTAGGACTCCAAGATACGAATGGGATGGTGGAGGGAGGAGGGACACGATTCAGGCTATAACAAGATCCAACAGAAAAGAACTCTACAGGCCTTATTTCCCCAAAGGGGTATAACATTTACTAGAACTTGTATGGAAACCCAGCACGAGGACAGAAAAGTAGAAGATCCAGGAAGAGTTAGCATCTAACTAATGTCTGTCGCTCCCAACCCTACCCCAAGTTGTATACAGTCCCCAGTGAGATTTTCCTCTGACCTCAAAAAGCCAAGAAAAATGACTTCAGCAATTTGTTCTCAGCTGGCTCATAGAAAGGATACAGTGTGTGCGAGTGTGTATGGCAGAGCGTGATAATGAAGCACATATGAATTGTTAACTTTGTGTAAATATGGGTGAATATGATGATAGCAGTTTTTACGGATCTTGCAACTTTTTCAAAAGTTTAAAATTAGTTTTTAAGTAAAATAGAACTAATCTGGGGAAAAAGAAACAACAACAAGAAGGAACTAAGTGGAGGTAAGTTTTTCTTGCTCTTGAATATCAGAACATGCAGGGAGACAGTAGGTCCAAGAGGACTGATTACAACCTCTGTTGAAACATGGGCCCAATCCTTTGCCTTTGGACCCCCTGCAGGAATCCTGTGTTAGGAATATTTCAATAACCAGAGAACAGCCACAGGAGGGACAGATAAAGAGTGTAAGTCTGGAGACTAGTAGGATAATCAGAATATACTTCAGTGAAATAGGACATATAAAGAAGACAGAGAAACTCATGAACACAAACAAAATAAATGTAATGAGAGAAAAAATCAAATCCAATCATGAGTTTCAGAATAAAAAATTAAGCAGATGAATTAAAGGAGAGAGAAGTCATTGTAAATATCTGAACTAACGCCTGGAAGTTCAAATGCAAGAAATTCAAACTGAAGAAAAGTTAAAGGAATGACTATAATGAAGAAAAAGCTAAAAGATGTGAAGAGATCCAGGAAACCAACTATTATGCAAATAGTAAAATATTCCAAAAGGAGAACCTCTAAATATATTGTAGAGCAGCAGTCCCCAAACTTTTTGGCACCAGGGACGAGTTTCATGGAAGACAATTTTTCCACGGATGGTGGGGGGTGGGCTGGTGAGGGGCACAGTAGGAGGCAGCGCTCAGGGGGGGATGTGCGCATGGGGAGCAGCTGTAAATGCAGGTGAACCCTCACTCACTCACCTCCTGCAGTGTGACCCCGTCCCTAACAGGCCTCAGACTGATACAAGACTGTGGCCCGGAGACTGGGGACCACAGTACTAGAAAGAAGTGCTCCTGAGCTGGAAAAAGACCTGGCTGAAGATTCAAAACAATTCAGGGTTGTAAGATGGATGGATGAGAAACGATCCTTATCCAGGCATATCCTGGTAAAATTCTGAAATTCCAAGAATAAGTTCTTAATAAGTTTTGAGACACAATGAACATGCTATGAAAGGAAAAAAACAATGAGATGGGCCCCAGGCATGTGATCTGAAGCCTAGAGGAAGAAGCCAGTGGGAAGCCATCCACAAAGTGCTGAGAGACAGGACGGCAGCCCAAAAGATAAAGATACAGTGTATGACAGCGCAAAATATAAATGCTTAAAAAGTACTCTTAAGGCCAGGCATAGTGGCTCTTGCCTGTAATCCCAGCACTTTGGGAGGCCAAGGCAGGAGACCATCCTGAGCAATATAGTGAGACCCTATCTCTACAAAAAATAAGAAAAATCAGCGGGCATGGTGTCACACACCTGTTAGTTTCAGCTACTCAGGAGGAAAAGAAAAGTACTCTGAACACATGAACAGAAGGAACACACTATTAAGGAAATTCTAATATGAGATAACATATCTCTTAAAGTTCTTATAGTTGTACCAACTGGATGGAGGAGGGCAGAAGAAGTAGGGAGATGGAGTATCAACGTAGAGGTACAGCGCATCTTAACTGGTGAAACAGCCGATACCTTGTTTACATAGTAGGGTCATTGAAAGAACAGAGGAAGGCAAGAAACCATGAAAGAATTCAAAAAGCATAACAGAACCTCAAATTATCAGAAAAACAATTTGATCAGAATAGGAAAAAAAAAGAAAAAGGAAAAAAACAGAGAAAGGAATAAGACGCAACTTTGTAAAAACAATAAACAGTGCAAGAAAAGAAATAAAATCAAATTTTTCTGTCATTAAACTAAACATCAGTGAGTTGAATTCCTCCATGAGAAGACAGAAATTATCATATTGGATCAAAAGTTTAAAATCACATACTGCTTGAAAGAAACAACAATAAAAGATTGAGTATATTATAAAATAAAGGGAAAGATAAAGATATACCAGAAAACAAACAAAAAAACAGTTGAGACAACACTGAAACAGAGTATAATTTTAAAAATTCACCTGTTAAATTCAAAATAAAATGTCATCATCCAGTGATAACATCAATAACATGAGGAAATTAAGATTCTAGAAAATTAAATCTTGAATAAGAGATACGACAATCATTATTATATTTCACCACACAGCTAATTCCACATATGGTATAAATCAGCCAATGTCCACATATAGTATAATTATTCAAAATGCAACTTGATTCCCTTTTTTCCCTTAAGAACTTTTAGTTAATCATCAGTCCCATTTTTGCAAATATGGGGTAGAAATTTTATTTAATTCCTTAGATCAATGTCACTATATTTGTTTTGTAGTACGGGAATTCCAGGAATCAAAAAGTTCAATGACAAAGAAACTCTGAAAAATCAAAAATCTAATATATATTGTACTTGACAAGTAAGTTTGCTTATGTTTTAAAAATCTATATTTATAAATTTTAAATAGAATCAGTAAGAATTATTAAAGGACACAAAATAAAGTAGTTTTAATGATTTTATGTGGTGACTACTACTTAATTAAAGAATTTAAAATAACTGTTTTAACAATATTCAACACACTGCTGTAATCACTGACAGGGCACAGCTGTTCCTCAACTAAAGTATCTCACTGATTACTGCTTGTTTATATGTGGGTGTATATCCTTCATAACTCAGTTATTTCTTTTCATTACAAATTGCCTTTAAAAAAATCAAACTATTTCCTCTCTGATTAACACTGAAAAAAATTAATATCAAATATTCTTACCCTTGCTGATTCTAACTCCAATTCTCCTTTATCTATTACTCCCAAGTTATCAGAGAACAATCCAGTTCCTTAAAAGACATGCCTAGGCCAGGCATGGTGGTTCACACCTGTAATCCTGACAATCTGGGAGGCCAAGGTGGGAGGATTGCTAGAGCTCAGGAGTTCAAGACCAACCTGAGCAAGAGTTAGACCCCTTCTCTACTAAAAACAGAAAACCTTAGCCAGATGTGGTAGCATGTGCCTGTAGTCCCAGCTACTCGGGAGGCTGAGGCAGGAAGATTGCTTGAGCCCAGGAGTTTGAGGTTGCTGTGAGCTAGGCTGATGCCATGGCACTCTAGCCCCAGCAACAGAGCAAGACTCTGCCTCCAAAAAAAAAGACATACCTATAAGTTTTTCCCTGTCTGATAATGAGAACCAAATATAATAGAATGATGTTTTATTTGAACAGAAAACTAAAGCAATTGAGTCAGTACTTAATACATAAATCAAAATAGCTGATTCAGTAACATACTCTTGATACCACAAAGCGAATCGGAAGAGTGTACAAATGTCATTGGGGGCATATCGGGCAGACCTGTCTTTCATTGGTTAACACTATTTGAATATTATCCAATTTGTAAACATTAGCTGTACCATACATGTGATTCTGCACTTATATAAGCTACCAACAGTACCTAGGAATCTTTGGGGGTTCAGTGCTTCTTAAAATGCATACATTATTTTCCTTTTTAAATGCTGTCACTAAATGGAGAAGTGGGAAATTACTATTGTCACACAAACACAACAAAAATGTACACTGCCTGCTTCCTCTGTAATGGACGCCTACTTGTGTGGCAATAAAATACAGGCAGATCATAGGGATAATTCCCCTGTGTGCGCGCGGCTGAGAGGAAAAGTATGGCCTGCCTTGACAGGAACTGCTTTCAAGCCTTTAAACTGTCCTCCTTCCAGTATTTATTCAGTGTGCCTTCAGTGCAGCTGAGAAATGTTGTTTAAAATCAGTGAGCATGTCTAAAATACTTAAGGGAGAGCGGCTGAGAATCTCTGCGGTAACTAACACGTAGTAACTTTTCTCAGGGCAGGCATTAGGTGCCACTTGCTGCTTCTTAATATGCTGATTTAGCTTCCAGCAGTGATGGGGCAATTGGTGTGAAATGTCAGCTAAGGACTAGACACTGCCATTTAGAAGAGAAATTTGATCATGGAAGCGCAGCAACATTGAGCAGCCCTGATGATTTTTCTGGCCAGATGACTAGCAGACATTTGGCATCACTGAAATTAAAGAAAGAGCAATTTCCAAAAGACAGCATCATTTGGAAAATTATAAAGCTCCAGTAAACAATTATTTGGGGAAAAGAATGACAGTGAATACCAGTGAATACATTAAACATCTATACATTTTACAAAGAAGGAAAATCCTAAGAGGGTTTTCCCAAGTTCTTTGTACTCTGTTAGATAACCTCCACAGTTAACTGTTCCCACTCACATGATGCCTCTCTCCTTTTTCCTTTAACGGAGTTAGAGGTCTTGTCTTTTAATGATATATGTGCTCTGCGTTTCTCATGATTGGTAATTAAGAATCGGTTAATTTAGCATACCTTACGCTTAGAACTGCAAATTATTTACTTGGTTTTCATCTTTGTTTACAACCAATGCTTTAGAAGGTAGTAAAAGTCACTTCTTCTTGAAATACCAACTAAGTGAGCAGCATAATATACATGTACATATGTTGCTGGTATCATTGGTTAAAATAACAGTGAATATCTGCATGGTATCTAAGCTCAAGTTCAAAAATCAAAACTATTCTTATTAATTTTGATCTTTATACTTCAGCTGTAATATCTAGACCACGGTTTTCCTAAAACATTCCCAAAATACATTCACTTATGGGTATGAAAGCCCCAGCACAGTGTGTAGCTTATAAATACTTTAAAATTGTTGGCTTTCGCATATTAGCCTAAGTAATTTCACTGAGCTTAATAAAAACTCGGGTATTTTATAATCTGTCTCCATCACCAGACAAATTCACCACACATTTTATGTAAATACTTAACGCAAGTTAAGTCTGGACAATAAAAAGGCTAGATCCCCTCTCCTTTGTTCTCAGAATTCCTTCCTTCTCTCAGCCCTTCCCTTCGTTTACATAAGTTGTAATTAAAATAAGCTATCATTACCGCTTCTTTTGTACGGCACATCTGATATAAAATAAAACACAGTAATGCTTACTTTGTAACAAAAATAACAATCTAGAACTATATGACCTCAGATAATACATTTAAAACTTTCTAATTCTATACTTCCTCACCTTATCACATTAAGTCGTAAGAGCAAGAGGAGGAGAAGAAAAAGGAAAAGAAGAGGAGGGGAAGGAGGAAGAAGAGAAAGAGGAGGTGGAGGGGAAGACAAAGAGCAGAAGAATTAAATGGAATATTTGTAAAATGCTCAGCAGAGTAGCTGACACACGGTAAGTGAAAGGCAGAGTGAGAAAAAATGCTGCCAAAACTTGGGAATTAAATAGATCTGGACACAAATCCTGGGGTAAAATATCGCTATGACATGGAGACACTATTAATACCAAGTGTGGAAGCATGTTGTAAGGATTAAATAAGTAAATGCAAATATAGTCCTTAGCACAGTGTCTAGTATGTTGTAAGTACTTACTAAATTATTACTGTTATCCTTTCATGTTAATGTCTTAAATTAGATATTGGATATTTTTAAGCATTTTAATATTTAAACTAAAACATCATCACTCTCTACTGAGAAACTGTGAGGATTAATTTCATTTCAATGGACACAATTAGTGAGTCAAAGTATAGTTACTAATAAAGACATCAGAAATAATACATTGTATTAATCTCTTTTGGTCTTTTAAGTTTAAAATGTCCACTTGAGAGGGGAGTTGATGTGTGCTAAGTCATTTAATGAAAATGAACATTTTCGCAAGAGTCGAACTTATTATAAATTGAAAGTAAAGGCTATTTGAACATTCGCATTTTAAGGAAATGCTCTAAGCACGTAAATATCATACTGAATAATTTATTTAATTATTTTCCTGTTTAAGAATCCACATTATGATGTTGTGCTGGAGGAAAAAATGATGCAGGCAGTAATATATAGGGCAATAAATTCTCTCTAAATCCACTTGTAGAAAATGAGTCATTATTATTTATTGGACCTTTAAGTCAGCAGACCTCAAATTTCTCAGAAAAGACAGTATAAACAGTCAGGGGTGATTGGTTCACAATAGACCAACATTTATTGGAGTAGCTGTAATTGGGGAGTAATGAGTCCTGGTAGTAAACGAATAAATTAACCAGACAAGGAGTAGACAGTCTTTTGTAACTAATGCCTCGGCTGTCAAGACACAACTTGATTTTTGCTCTTAACCGGGTCCTGACGGTGTCAGTTGCCCTGGAGTACAAGGACTGCCAACAATAGCAGCTCTCATCCCCAGGGCGGCATGTTGGCATGCTGCCTGCGGCTAGGATAATACATGCAAGATAGAGCAGATGAGCTGGTATCTGTAATCAGTAACTGCAACTCTGAGGCTGAATTTTTTTTTTTTAAAATAAATCTGGAAGACAGATGTTTGCCCCAAACAGCCTGTTAATTTTGAACTGATTATGTTGCCAACAACAAAGGCACTAATCTGCAGTGAAAAGTATGAGTTTTTGACATTATTATAATAATTAAAAATATATCTATCATTTAAAATTAAGTCCTACTTACAGAACCATATTTAACTTATTATATTGAGCCAAACATAACATGGTCACTCACTGCTTCCTTAAGTCTATCAGAGGTACTACTATCTAAAAATAAAGAAAAATGAGAGAAGGAATTAAAGGAAGGATTAATTATTTCTATTCCCTTAAAATAAAAATATAAATAATGTCTCATATGCTTTTGACACAACCATTTCACTTACACGATTTAATTCTAATAATCAAAAATTTTACCATATGTATATAAAGATGTGCTATATGCAATATTATCTACATCAAAAATAAACTAAATGTCTAGGAATAGAAGACTACCTAAACAAATAATAAGGAATTTATATAATAGAATACTACAAAGCTAGTGAACAGATTTTATGAATATCCAATCACATAAAAATCTCGACAAAATATTAGTAAGTTACACACACAATTGTCCTAAAGAGTAGTCACTGAACTTTAAAAGGTAGTTTTTTTCTGGATAGTGGACTCTTAAAGGATCTTTTCCATCTTTTTTTTTTTTTTTGAGACAGAGTCTCACTTTCTTGCCTGGGGCGAGTGCCGTGGCGTCAGCCTAGCTCACAGCAACCTCAAACTCCTGGGCTCAAGCAAGCCTACTGCCTCAGCCTCCCAAGTAGCTGGGACTACAGGCATGTGCCACCATGCCCGGCTAATTTTTGCTATATGTATTTTTAGCTGTCCAATTAATTTCTTTCTATATTTGGTAGAGATGAGGTCTCGCTCTTGCTCAGGCTGGTCTCAAACTCCCGAGCTCAGAACGATCCGCCCACCTCGGCCTCCCAGAGAGCTAGGATTACAGGCGTGAGCCACCGCGCCCGGCCTGAGAGGGAGAAATTGAAAGGACTTCAAGGAGTCTTCTGGTAAAGGCTTGAAGGACAATGAGGGAAATATTATTGGATACCAAAGAAAAAGGAAACATGGTTATATAGTGACAAAAAGTTTGAGAACATGGTTGCCTGCCATA
>CAUYSK010000685.1:0-16481 GCA_963575035.1 Avahi laniger
TTCTGAGCTCAGGAGTTCGAGACCAGCCTGAGCAAGAGCGAGACCCCGTCTCTACCAAAAAAATAGAAAGAAATTAATTGGACAGCTAAAAATATATATAGAAAAAATTAGCCGGGCATGGTGGCTCATGCCTGTAGTCCCAGCTACTTGGGAGGCTGAGACAGTAGGATTGCTGGAGCCCAGGAGTTTGAGGTTGCCGTGAGCTAGGCTGATGCCACGGCACTCGCCCCAGGCAAGAGGGTGAGACTCTGTCTCAAAAAAAAAAAAAAGAAATAGATGTGGATGTCACTGGGTGCACCTTGCACCCTGCTTTTCATAGCTCCCAGCGCTCTGCTGTGCTCAGGCGGCTGAGAGCGCCATGCGAGCAGGCCACAAGGGGGCGCCCTGGGAGGCCGGGGAGGGCAGACTGCATCGCACTGGCTATCTCCCCAGGCTGGCAGGGGGCTCAGGCCCCAAGGTGCTGGGGCCCCGCTGCCCCTCGCCGGCGGGAAAGATGTTGGTGCCGCCCGTCCAAAAGCCCACGCTGCACCGGTCCATCAGCACCAAGGTGCCGCTGGCTGAGGGAGAGAATATGTCCTTCACAGAGCACTGCCGCCACTATGAGGACTCCTATCGGGTGAGGGGGCTGGGGACCTGCGGTGAGAAGGGCCCCCACCCATTCCTCACCACGGTGCACTGATGACCCAGAAGCCATCCCTCCCTCAGGCCCTGGCAGTGAAAAAGCCCTGACAGCCCCATGTCCTGACACAGCACCTGCAGGTGGAGATACAGTACCTGAAGGACCAGGTGCAGGAGCTGCACCGGGACCTCACCAAGCACCACTCGCTCATCAAGGCCGAGATCATGGGCGACGTCCTGCACAAGGCCCTGCAGCTGGATGCGCGCATTGCCTCGGAGCATGCCTCCACCGAGGGCATGAGAGGCGTCTTCCAGGAGGTAGCCCTCCCCAGGAACCTAACTGCAGTCCCACCCATCAGCAGACACACCAGCTACCTTCACACAGGAAGGGGGAGAAAGAGGACCTGGCCTGCCGCCCCATGAGACCCTCATGTGGCAGGTTCTGGAACCACGGGGACCTGGCTGGGGGTGCTGTGGGGCTCTGAGTAGCTAGAGACAGAAAGGCCACCAGTGGAATTCCACCTCACTGCCAACACCCAACTTCCGTCTTTCAGATTTGGGAGGAATCCTATCAGCGCGTCGCTGACCAACAGGAGATTTTTGAAGGTCCCAGGCAGCTGGCTGCTGAGCGAACTCCCTGTCCTGAACTGACCCATGTGCTAGCGAGAGAGCAAGTCAGAGTTAGCCACTAACCAGATACAGTCCCCAAAGCCCTCCCCTTAGCACTTGACTTGCCTCCAGCCACTAACTGGCCCCAAATGATGCATCCGAGGTCAGGATTCAGTGAGTAGAATGACCACAGCCAGGGCCTCGCTCTTTAGTTGGAGGTAGTCATTGAAACAGTTGGGATACTTAGATGGCACCAGGCTTGAGAGAGAATCTGAAACCAACAAGCCCCAACGCTCTGGCCTTGGCCCCCACAGCTCAGCTTCATGACCTCCTGCAGCTGCAGCAGGAGAATGCCTACCTGATCACCATCACCAAGCAGATCACGCCCTACGTCCGCTCCATTGCCAAGGTGAAGGAGCGGCTGGAGCCCAGGTGAGGCCAGGGGGTGTTCCCAGGGCCTCCAACACCATTCAAAATGTGCATAGGAAAGGGGCCACACGTTCAAGCCCCTGTTCAGGGAAGTCAGTGGGCAAGGTCATGAGGGTTTAGTCGGGGCATCGGGGTAGACCAGGTGCCGGACATCTGCAAAAACATGGTCCCAGTGAGTGGGCTGCTCTGAGTTTCTGCTTCTAGACACAATTGATACCTCCAGCCCTCAAGAATTGGTCAAGACAGAAGGTATTTTTTGGGATGTCATGAGGGACTTCAGCTGATCCAAGCAGCAGGACACAGAGAAGAGCACATGAATTTCACCAACAATGGTTAAGACAAGCCAAGTCTGGCTTAGGCTCTCTCATCACTGTACTCAGGCATCAAAGGTGTTACAGTGGCAGAGGCATCTTGGTGGCAGATCTTCAATGTGCCATCTCTGAGTCACTCAGCCCAGGGTGGGCTGGTTGCCCTATAGTTCCGCTGCACAGCTATAGCCTGGGCTTTCCCTCCTCCCACCACCCTCCTGAGGATTCTACTTGCCCCATCCAGTGTTCTGTAGTCTGCTGTTCCTCTTTCATGTTTTGGGGGAGCCCATCCCCCTTCTTTAGATTGCACAGGGCTACATGTTTTGGACAGCGCAGGTCCGAAAATGTCTCCATTCTATCTTCATTCACATTTGACTGATAGTTTTACTGGGTATCAAATTCTAGATTGGAAATTCTAGATTGGGAAGGATTTTTCTTTAAAGACATCACTCTATTGTCTTCTAGCTTCCAAGGTGGTTGTTGAGAAGCCTGAAGGCATTCCAATTCCTAGTCATTGTACTGTGTGTACTATGACCTACTAATTCTCTCTGGAAGCTTGTAGAATCTTCTCTTTGCTCCCAGTGTTCTGAAATTTCACATTGGTGAGAGTCTTCTTCCGTCCATTAGGTTGGGTACTGGTGGGCCCTTTCAATCTGGAAATTCATGGCCTTCAGTTTGGCAATTTCTTTCTTTCTTTCTTTCTTTCTTTCTTTCTTTCTTTCTTTCTTTCTTTCTTTTTTTGAGACAGAGTCTCACTCTGTCACCTGAGCTAGAATGCCGTGGAGTCATGCTAGCTCATAGCAACCTCAAACTCTTGGGCTCAAGTGATCCTCATGCCTCAGCCTCCTGAGTAGCTGGGACTACAGGCGCCACCACCACACCTGGCTAATTTTTTCTATTTTTAGTAGAGACAGGGGTCTTGCTCTTGCTCAGGCTGATCTGGTCTGGAACTCCTGAGCTCATACAATCCTGCCACTTTGGCCTCCCAGAGTGCTAGGATTACAGGCGTGAGCCACCATGCCCAGCCGGCATATTTCTTTTTGAATTAGTTTATTTCTACACTTTTTCTCTTTTTGGCATTCCTTTAATTGCATATTGGCCCTCTTAGACTGGCCCCCTAGTTTAACTTTTCTGCCCGATTTTCCATCTGTCTTATATTTTCTGGGAGATGTCCTTTTTGTCTTCCAATCCTTCCATTGAGTTGTTCATTTCAGCTACATTGTTTTTAATTTCCAAGAGCTCTTTCTGTTCTTTCATCATACCATCCTGTTGTTTCATGCACACAGTGTCTTACTCTCTGAGACTGATAGATGGGGCTTTTTTTCTTTTGGAAGTTTTCTCACTGAAGTCTGTTTTCCTCCAAGTTACATTTTGTTTGTTTAGGTTTCCATCTTTCATAGTAGAGGCTTTTCTTAGATATCAGGTAATCCTTGATTATCTGCTCATTTTAGGAGTGGGGGAGGGGCCAGAAGCTGAGCACAGGGTGGTGCTTCCTTGGAGGGGATTTGGGTGGGTGGGTTCTTCTTGCCTTCTTTGGATGCTCCAATGTCTGTTTTAGGTCCTTTGCCAGTTTCCTTCCTGGAAGGCCTCTCTATGGAGTATTTGTGTGCACACCTGACTTTCTGGTTTTCTGTACAGTTCTCAACTGTGTGTCATGCCCTGTCAGACTGACCCTCAGACTTCTGCTGCAGTGGGACAGGAGCAGTTGCTCAGTGGTGGCACCACCCTCCCTATTTTGGTCCCACCCTTCCTTTTGCAAAGGCAATGGGGCTGCCAGTTCTTGAGCCTCCTGAGGACTCTGTGGTGTGAACCGGGTCTGTCCCCAGCTTGTCCCACTGTCAGTTCCCAACTCGGGTTTCTGCCAAATTGGTCAACGCTTGTTCGTGTGCTCTCCAGCCTCGACAATTTCAGTGTCATCCTTTTTTGTTCTTAACCTGGAGAGGTCTTAATCTCCTCGTTCGTTTTGGTCCCTTTACTAGTTCCAGACAGACAATTAGAGTGCGTGTGTGCAGTGCCATTGTCCCAGAACTGCCAAGTCATCTTTAAGTGACTATTTTAACATGTCACGCTGAGAGGTTAAACTCACCATACTCTTTGCACACCTGTGATCAAATCCTGTCTACCCTGGACTAGTTGCCATGTTTCCTCCTTCACAGGCTGCTAAGTGGACAAAGTCGTTTGCTCCAGATACTGTATGGTTCCATTCATAAAACCTCCAGCGCCAGGCAGAAGTAACTGTTAGCATCAGGGTGGTGATTATCCTGGGGGGCCTCTGGGGTGGGCGTGGCATTCCGGGTGCTGGCCAGACCACAGAGGCTTGTCCACGCTGTGGACGTGTGTCACGTGCACTCTTACCGTCTGCACTCTCCCATCCGTGTGCTCTGCTTCAGTGAGAAGCTGGCTTGAAGTGTGTGGGGCAGAGCCACTGTCCCTGCCAGAAAATGACATCTGTGGGAACGAGCCGGTTGGAGCTCAGCTCCTGAGGGGTGGGGGTGGCTCTACCGTTCCTCACAGCACCTCTTCCCGGGGGAAGCTTCAACCTGCTTCACCCCAGCGTCTGACCCCATGAGCTGCTCTTGCCCCAATCACAGCAACCTTCTGGCCAGATCCGAGCCACCTCCCTTGGTCTCTGGGCAGCACTCACGAGCATCTCTCCCTAAGTGGCGTCATCCAGCCTCCTGGCTTTAAAACCCCGCTGTGATACAGGCGCCCCCAAACCCTTCTGCAGCACAGTGCTCTCCTGGGCTCCAGACTCCTCTGCCTCTGCCTCAGCCTGGGCAACTCCACCCGGGTGTTTCACAGGTGCCTCGAGTTCAGCAGTGGCCAGCAGAGCTCCCGGTGTCCTCTCCCCACGCCCTACTCCCATCTCCTCAGCTCAGCAAATGGCACCGCGTTCACTCGGGTGCTTAAGTGCAAGGCTAGCCCTGTCCCACTGCCACGCACCTCAAATCCTGTTGATGCTACTCTGTGTCCCAGTGCGCCTGTTTTGGTGTCTGTTACTGCCCCCCAGTCCAAACCACCATGGCCGGCCCTCCCTGGCCCCAGCTGTCACACAGCCAGCGGTTTTTTAGAAGCCCAGGATGCCCTTCACAGCAGGGCCTGACAGCTCTTGGGGACCCTCCCTGCTCACCTCTGACCAAGTCGGCCCCTCACAGCACCCTGGTCGCAATGGTCTTTCCGTTCCTCCCAAAGCAGCTAGACGGGCTCCCACTTCTGGGCCTCTGCCTGGAATGTTCTTCTTCAGACTGTCTCACACGCAGGCCTCAGCTTGAATGCCAGCTGAGAGCCTCCCCCAGCCACCCCGACTAAAGCAGGTCCCGCCCGACTGCTGCTGCGCCACCTGCCCCACTGTGCGCCCCTCCCTCCCTCGTGCGCCTCCCAGCAGGGCCTGGCCTCTCCTGCCCTCCACGCGGCCCCGGCCCCAGCCAACCCCTGGCCCTCAGTAAATGTTTGAGGACCAAAAGAACCAAGTGCCAGGCAGGCCCTTGGCCACGTGGCAGGCCGGCTCTGTTGCCGTTGAGAGCCCCAGTACCTGCCTTCTCTCGCCCAGGTTTCAGGCACCCGTGGATGAACAGTCAGAGAATCTACAAAACATGTATGACGACGGCAGGAATGGGGAGGCCCCGGCCAGGTAAAGCGAGTCTTTCCAGCCTGAGAGTGGGCAAGGGATTTGATTTCCGCGACCAATAGGAAGACAAAGGAAGCTCTGGGCTTAATTTCCCCTTTGGTCCCAGCTTGCCGCGGACCAGCTCTGTGGCCTCGGCTGGGCCTCAGATTATAAAATAAGAGGTCACAGAAGCTCTCTGTCTGGACCAGGGACTTAAACAAGTGACTCTGTAGGTAACAGGTGTGACTCTGGTAGACAGGACCGACATTTCACCAGGTTGCTGCCTGGGTTCACTTTCACCACTGGGAGCTGCGAGCACTTCCCTCCAGCGACTCAATTCACTGAAGTGGGGTGATTTCTTGGCGTGAGCGCGTCACTGTTCAGCACAGTGCAGTGTTTGCCGGAACACTCGCCAGAGGAACAGCAATGTGTAGGAACAGACATGTCACTGTCACAGGCTGTTCTTTTGTGTTTTGCTCACAGTAAAACGTGTTAGTACCGGGACGGGGTGGGATTGCAGCGTCAGAGATGGAAGAGCCTGGAGTGTGAAGGCTGCTGAACCGTCGGAGTCACAGTGAGGCTAGTAACGGTGCAGACAGTCCCGCGGTCCCCTGCACGGTGGCTGTTTATTTAGCTCAGATGCTTCAGGGGAAACACAATTCAGAGTGCACGGCCACCGTGAGCCGAGAAATAGCCTTAACTCACAGGTGTTTTGGCAACTCAAAACCAACTCCTGGGGAACGGCTCTCACTCAGGAGTGAGATAAGAATCCTTTCTGAGACAGATGCGTTTCTGATTCTGAAGACGTGTCACCCACGGGTGCATCCAGGTTGTCCATTCCGAAAGCCCTGGCCCAACTGGATTTTAGGGCAGGAGACAGTGAAACTGGGAAGCCGAGTGGATGAGCTCCTGTTCCTCTGCCCTGTAGGAGTGATCCAGGAAGTGTCCCAGAAAAGAGAGAGGAGACGTCAGAGACTAAAGGAAACAGCTGGACCCTGAACAGCCTTTCAGAAGAGCTGCCACTGAAAAATAAGGATCGCCACAGACCCACACAGAAAAATGGGGGTGACATCCCCACACTAAGAGAACACCCAACTTAGCAAACGGAACCGGTCCCAGTGGTCGGGCTTTTACAGCGCGTACGTCAAGGCTGGGACATTTAAGACAAGGTTGCTCCCGGTATGGTTCTTTGAAGGGTGATTACTTATCTATGACTAGTAAAACTCAGAAACTCTCTGACAGGTCATACTTTCAGATTCTTCGGCGTGGGCTAAGTCTCCCTTTTCCCTGCATTCACATGGTATGAAGTCTCCGTCTTAATCACGGTGACTTGGGACAACTTCCAGTCGGCGTGGAAAACGTTTAAGTGAGCGTCCAGCCTAAAATCCCTCACCCGTGCAGCGTCTATGTACCGAGGGCCCACGTGCTGGGCCCTGTCTAGGGTAGGGTGTGGTCTGTTTCAGGTAACAAGACTCTGCCACCACTGTGCACCTGCCCTGTCACGAAGGAATCCAGTTTCTTCTGAATCACAGCCCCGCTTTTAATCTGGTGCCACTGGCGAGCTCCACCCGGCAGAGTGAGCGGCAACTCATGAAAGGGCAAAGAACCTTTGCTCCAGCTTCTCTCCCTTCGTGGCAGGGGCAGAGCCCGTGAAGCCGGGGGAGGCGCCTGGCCAGCCCGCGTGGCCGACATCATCCCGCAGCCTCACTCCCTGCCCGAAGTACTGTAACCCTCCCGTGTTGACCTGCTACCGACAGTAAAGCACGAGGAAGCAGCACCTTTTTGCTGATCATTTTTTCCCCATCGTTTTCCATTTCTACACAGTGCCCTTTCATTGAGAGGAGCTTAATAAATGCTTTTAAAAAATTAACCTGCGTGACCTGAAATTTAAAAGGTTCTGGTGGCAAATTGATGCCGATAGTCACATTTTACGCAAATGCCCAGCTTGCTGCAGTGGTTTGAACGGTACATGGCATCTATGTGCCGGGCAGGTAAATACGTGAATCACATCACATTAGTGCCCCTGCTGCAAAAGAGCACTGAAGCTCACATTCCCAAGCATTATGCACTTCCGCGGTCGCCTAAAGGGCAAAAGGAACTTGTCATTTCAAACTGATGAGAGTAGGGATTCAGAAGGGAACTGAGGTGGCAAAACGCACCTGGTTTGATGCTGTAGACTCGGGATGCTTCTTATCCAGAGGCAACATGACCTCAGAGTTCCTACATCCCAGACAATCACGCTTGTTCACAGTGAAATCAAGTACAGTTTATTTATTTAAGAATTGGAAAGAATAATCACTATCTGTGAGAGAAAATCCAATTTAAAATATTTAAATAAACACATCTGTATGTAAAAAGAAGAGTAGAATAATTACTCCGGTAAGTTACTCTCCTTGCGATGGGACAGGCTGCCTCCGCTCGGGATGGCTGGGCCTTCCAAGCGCACGGAGATTAAGCGCTTCCCACCACAACAGAGAGGCTGAGGTCTCCTAACCTTGCCAAACCACTACAGAAGCAACTACGGCGGGCGATCACAACTACCTACGGCAGTAAGAAAGTGCAGAGAAGGAACAGTGGTGTGCTGTGCCCGTGACGGGGGACTACAACAGCGAGCCGTGGCCAAGGCCTCACGGAGCCTGACCGCCTAACACAACTTACTGGTTTAGGAACATCTTTCCCTGTCCTGCCAGCCCCTAGGTTCGTAAACGAGTGGAAGAGATCAACAAAGAGCACTTTTTAGGCTCGAGAAGCAGTTCACGCCAACTAAGGGACATCAGGTACGCTGTCTTTTGCTTCCTGTCCTGCTAAGAGGCTCACCCCACTACCTCTTCTGCAAACTGCCACTCTCGGCAGCGGCCGCCCGCACGTCCTCGCGAAAGGTTTCATGTTATGCTGTTTCAAAGTAGCTTTGTTCCGTGCGGCACCCATTTTCCATTTAAGAATCTCCACTTTAAAACCTGCGGTGGAAAAAGAAATCTCTTGACAGTTTCTTAAGTTGAGGAAATTGGCAATGTGGCCTTTACAACAAATACCCGAAAAGGCTTTACCTCATTAACCTGATTCTCTGCCGTGGGCCCTGACACCGCTAAATTTATAAAGTTAAAAATAATCTCAAGATCGTGGTGCTAAATGGAAGTCAATCACTTGCCAAATCCTGCCCTTAAGTAGTTCATCTTTTATCCCTAAGTAATTGCTGACTTCTGCCATGGAGTATAAGGAAGGTGGGAATGTTCTCCTGCCACCCCCACCCCCGGACTTACTCTTTAAAGCAGAGCAGAATACCAAGTTCTCCCCCACCCCCCAGGGGGAGGCACCATTTCACTGGGAAACCCAAAGACCCGGCTCCTTCCAGTAGGTGGGCCTGGCACAAAGGTGGGCTTTCTGGCCTCTGGCAGGTAGAGGATGGCATCAAATGTCAACACCCTCTTAACATCCACAAGCCTAGGGGTCCTCAATGGCTGCTCTCCACCTATCAAAAAGATAACTTGGCCAGGCACAGTGGCTCACACCTGTAAACTTAGCATTTTGGGAGGCTGAGGCAGGAGGATTGCTTGAACCCAGGAGCGAGTGTGAGGTTGCAGCAAGCTGTGACGACGCCACTGCACTCTAGCCCAGGCAACACAGCAAGACCCTGTCTCCACCCCACCTCCCCACCACCAAAAACAGTCAACTTCACAGCCCTGATGGGAAGAGGCTAGGCCCAATCCTGTTTAGATGAGTGAGAAAGAATTTTCCCTCAAAGAGCTGGGGTCGGCTGCCAGCCCTAACCATACCCTCTGCCTGTCTGCAGTCCCAGGAAGTGGAGTTTGCTGCGCTAAGTGTGGTCTGGAAAACAAGTTTAGAACTGATCCAACTCAAATGCCCAAACAGGGTGAGTGTGTGACGTCCCACCGGGGAGCGTTCACTGCAGAGAAACTCTGTTGGTCACTCCAGCCACCAACCACCTTGGCCAGAGTCCCACGGCCAGACAGTCAGGGGGCCGACATCAAGTCTGCCTGGTGCTCAAGCCAGCAAGTGTCATACCAGTAATCAACGAACCCGTAAGCCTCTTTGGTATATATAACAATGAGAAAATTAATTAAGCCATGAAACCCAGAAGTCAGTCTTATTTCTGAGTTGGTAGAATGCTCTTTTTAAACATACAGTTAGGTATCTGGCACAGTTAACCAAATGTCTGCCCATTTTTGTATAGCTTTTATATTGTATAGATTTCACTGATGTTATCTCTCTCATCCGGGTAGTAAAGATGTTTGATACTGTTCTTCTGAGTCCTCACAACACCCCTGTGAGGTAGGTGGTATTGACCCCATTCTACAGATGGGGAGGTCTAGGCACAGAAAGGTTTAGTGGCTCCTCACAAGCCGCGTGGCAGGGTGGCAGAGCAACACTCGGGCCACCTGCCGCCGCCGCCTTCACATTCAAGCTTCGTTAGTGCCACCGCAAAACTGCAGGCAAGGATCTCACGCTGAGGCCAAGGTCCTGTCTAGTCCAGAATTAAACAAGGGTCTCACCTCTTAAAGCTTCTATGTTTGACTCACAAAGCCAACTACTCTCCTCAAACTTGCAAAACAAAAGTACTGACTGAATCTCGGCTGGGCTTATTTGCTCTATTTAAGACTATCCTGGGGAGTCCATTTGCTTCAATTTGTAGTTGTGTATGTTCAAACCCCTTTGGAAAACAGTTTGAAATAACATTAGGGACAACGTAACTTTAAGAACAGAACATAGTAAACAATAGTTAATAGGTTTACATTGAAATACAAAAATATAAGCTATGGTAAAATGAGAAGAAAATCCCAAATAAATGGAGAGCAGTATTTCTCAATGTTTGACAACGCCTTGTGCGGAGCAGACGTTCAGTAAGCACGTCTCGGATCAGGGAAAAATGACACTTCTTGACCCACCTGTCACTGATGACAGGAAGGGAGCAGGAGCCAAAGCCCCCAGGAAATCCACCGGGGCCCACAGTCCCTTTGGCCACACTGGCCATACTCAGCTTTGGTCACACAAAGCCACACTCGGCCAAACTGTCTGGAGGTGTCTATGCTTACTTGCTGCCAAATAAAAGCTGGAGCTAGAAACACCGAGTCCCCTTTGAATGCGTACTGCTACTTATAAACAATAGGTATGTAAATACAATTAAATCTATTTAGAGCCAAAGCATCATATAAGGAAGTATCTTTAAAACTGTATAGATGTTCATGCACTGAAGGACAGAAATAAAGAGCTTAAAGCTGCGCTGTGGTTTCCAGTTAAATTAAAGGTGTTAGATGTATCCTGAACGCCGATGAGCAGCGGCGTGCACTACCCCTTCTGCGGCAGGAGCGTAACTGGAAGCAGAGAGCCCACCTCTGCCAAGGAGTCCTGGTACAACTTACTCACACTCTGGCCTTGAGGGGCAGTGCAGTGTGGCCTCAGCTCTGACCAGGCCCCTTTGAAGGGGCACTGTTGAATATTGCTGTGATTTGCTTCTTATTCACCTTTCATCTGCGTCCTGCCTTGATTCAGCACAAGAATAGATTTTTCCAGCGGGTCCTTTGGTCCTAAGGCCTTCTGACCATTTGGTCTTAAGTAACATTCCAGAAGAGTTAATTAGTGACATATAAAATGATTAAGAAAATTCATTCTGCAGTGGCCGACCGGAAGCAGTTTTGTCCTGGGCTGCACAGGGTCACGGGCCCCACAGTCACCGAACCCTCGCCCGCCCGTCAGAGCGCCACCTTGACTCCCTTTATGAAAGGTAGGCCTGTGGGCACCCTCTTCTTATACTCCAGGTACTCCTCTCCAAAAAAGTGAATTAATGAGATTTCTTCTTCTTCTATTCGATCTCGGAAGAATCGCCACACTATCAGGGCATAGCCAACGCCACAGATGGGGTTACACAGCATCACCTGACAGAGGGAAACACCAAGTTGATCAGGGTCACAGTGCTATGACACAGTGCACTTTGGCAAGCATTTATTTCTCTCTTAACACCAGAGGATTTCCCTGCCCAGGGGCCAAGAGATTCTCTTAAAATAAGGGCCAGGTGCAGTGGCTCACATTTGTAATCCCAGCATTTTAGGAGACTTAGGTGGGAGGATCACTCGAGGCCAGGAGTTCAAGACCAGCCTGGGCAACACAGTGAGACCATGTCTCCACCAAAAATTTAAATAATTAGCCAGGTGTGATGGTGCATGCCTGCAGTCCCTCGGAGGCTGAGGTGGGAGGACTGCTTGAGGCCAGGAGTTTGAGGCTGCAGTGAGCTATGATTGCGGCACTATATTCCAGCCTGGATGACAGAGTGAGACCTTGTCTCAAATAAAATAAAATAAAAATAAAAAGTACAAGGACAGAACAACCTCCTAGATTTCAACCTTCAGGTCAGGCTGACAGCAGTGGTCCCCCATCCCCAAGTGTGAACTCCCTGACGTGCGGCCTCATTCCGGTGCACGCTGCCATCCCATCCAGGACACCCATATCAGAAGCACTCACTCACACCACACAGCTGCCCTGGTCCTCTCCCTCTGCCCCCCAAACCCCCACCTGCTCCTCAATACTAGACAGTCAGCAACCAAACTGAGCTTCTGAAACACCTCTTTCAGCAGATCACCCTGGCGCTCAGAAAGTGCCCACAACTGAACCCCACCTGCTGGGCCTGGCTCTCAAAGCCAGGAAAGGCAGTGCCTCACCTGCTCCAGCCAGCCTCCGCCTCACCCGGGAACTGTGTTCTCTTTTGCCTCTTACCTCCTCTCCTTGCGGGGTTCCTCCACTTCTACAATTGTCTTTCCCACTGATCCACAGCCCATAGTCCTTCAAGGCCAAAAGCATGCCCCAGCTCATTGGGGAACCACTGACCTACCCTCGCCCACTGCTGGCTTTGCAACTGGTCCCCTATGAACGTGTGTCTTCCCTAGGCAAGTACTTCCACCTGGAGAACCAGGCACACACTCTGACTTCTTGCCACTTCACTTCACTGCTTGCTGTGCTTACTGTCCTCCGAGCTGTGCTAAGCCCTTTACAACCACCAAGCCGTTCAACGCTCACAGCAAACTTTCAAGGTGATGCTGTTGCCCCCACACATCTGCTCATTCATTCATTCAGAGTCGAGGACTTACTATGTTGCCTTGGCTGGACTTGAACTCCTGGGCTCAAGCAATCCTTAACCTCCCGAGTAGACGGGACTACAGGCACGCGGCACCATAGCTGGCCATCCCCACTGTGATGCGTGAGGAAAGGGAGGCTAAGCAGTGAACGACAGAGCCAGGACTGGCCCAGTGGGTGACTGCAGAGCCTGCACCCTCACACCTGGCAGATGTGTGTAGCTCTCTGGGCATCGCCTGTGGTGGGGTTTCCCAGTCGCAGGCTGCAACCGCTACCGAGCCATGAAATCAATGTCGTGCAGCATTACAAATAAAAGGCGGAAAAATAGTGTTTTGTACACATTAAATATTGTTCCAGGAAAGACATGCTCCGTTTATACACACACGTGTGCTGAGATACGTAAAAAGTCTATGGTCAAAAGGTATTAAAAATGCCTTAGTCCTATAGCACTTAGGTATATGGAGAGCAAGCACTTATGGCAAATTACATTATTCAACTATAATTATTTAATAATTTGTTCCCAGGGAACGTGATTGTCAACGTGGGAGTTTTATGTGTTTCAGAAATACAAATTTTAAAATAAATGCTATGTGATAATCTGCCCCAACTACACTGTTAGGGGTCACCAGGGAGTCACCATGGACCGTGCATTGCTGATGGGATGCCTGGGGGCCGACTGGATTTGCCCAAAGACATGATGCATTTTCCAAGCTCTATTCACATTCTCTGGCCAGGTCATTATAGGACCAAGAGTACAGAATCAGGAGACAGCTGTCAAGAAATAAAGGCTTCATCTGCAGCCAGAGACAGAACAAACCTCCCTAGTTCAGATTAACTTAACACATGACCTTGGTCTCAGTGATATCTATTTCTGATGAAAACCAGCTATGAGGGCACTCCCTGCCGTAAGTGCCATCTCTGTCCTCAGCCGCCCTGAAGTGCTCCAGATCTAAGCCCCAGCACCCACTGGGGTGCTCCAGAGCCTCTTTAGCTGAAGAGGCAGAGGAGTATAGCAGGTGAGCTAACAGAACTGAGAATTACCAAGACTTTATGTATCCACATTTTGGGTACATAGGAAAAATATTAAGGACTAAGTTAGTTCTCTTGGCTTTTATGTAGTTATCACTTAAAACATGCCAGGGAAAACACATACCTATTTAAAGGAAACAGAGAACCTTGTGAATACATTAAAAACCACTGAACTGTATACTTTGAAATGGTGAATTTTATCTCAATTTTAAAATATAAAAGGAAATTAGCGTCACATTTGATACTATACCTGGGTTCCAATACTCCAGTAAAACCACCCAACGTAAGAAGGATGCCGGAACCAAGCGTACACTCCACTTGTCACCAGAGTATGGGTATCTGATTTTTCATTCTGCACCACGTGGTTGAAATTGGAGCCAGCTGTAAACATGGCTGCTTTCCTCAGACATTCTCCAAAGACCACCATCAGCAGCCCTGTGACACTGAGCCAGGTGATCTGCTTCAGTTCTGCAGGAGAGAGGCATCGGTGAAGACACCGGACTGTCGCACTCCCCCTCGCACTGCTTAAAAATCAACCTATTTTCCCAAAGACAGAAACATTAGAAAACATGCTTGTGGGCAATTAGCATTTGTCAGCGCATTAAAATTTAATGATAAGAAAACACATTCCCCTAAGTCGTGCTGTTCATCCCTTTAAAGTGCCAACAAGCCCATTAATGTCATGGTGAAGAGGTGCCCCCTCCTAGAGCCGATGGGCTCTCTTGCTGACATAGCCCCACCACACACTCATATCCTTCACTAGGGGACAAGTACAGCTAAGAGAAGTAGAGAAGGATCTAGGGCTTCCAGCCCGAATCTGGACATTTTATCCCACTGGCTGTGGGAAGTTCACTTTCTGAGTAGGTTCCAGATGCAGAAGTTTTTGCTGGTAAACTCATCACATGAAATGTTTCAGGTCACAGAAAATGAACAGATCCAAACCTCCTCTGACTGTAAAATTAGGATTACAACTATCAAAGGTTGGGACTTTATATTAGATGGTGTACTCTGTTACACAGGTTTAAAGCAAAAGGTCAACACGTCCTCAATTCAAAATCCAGAAGCAGAATTAATGAGCAGAGCTCATCCTTTATAAATAGCTTAGTGAGGACAGAGGTCTGGGGAAAATCGCTCAGGGGAGATTAGACCTGAAAGGTGAACCAATGTCACTGTCCTCAACCCAAGTGGGAGCCACCCTTCTTCAGGGGGGAAAGTAGGGCCCACTAACCTGGCCAAAAGATATTTCCAAGTGTGAACTCTACCCAAGAAGAAAGAGCAGCTGCTGTATATTCCAGACTGTGATTCAGGAGAAAGGAATCCAAGGACAGACTTTTGGGATTATTGACTGCTGTCACTAAGTATTCAGAATAGTGGAACAATGACAGGGAGCACATGTACCTATTTAAAAACGAAAAGAAAAAGAGGTAAATTGGGGCAAGGGAACCAAGTTAGCCACAGGTACATATTTGGGTCTCCTGAACTATCCCTAATTCTAAGAGGTCCTGTTCTCACCTGCCTGAAAGTGAACCTCAGGCACCCATCTGCAGCATTTACTCCCTGAGGTTTGCAAGAAATGGGGTTTTTAAGGGACTATGTTTTTGAATGTCACAGGAACAAACCAAAAAAAAACCTCCAAAACCACAGGTTAGGGAGGCAATATGAGCCCTTCAGTCCTTTTAAAATGACACTACACATAATAAAACACGAAAGAGGGAAACATCAACAGAAAGTAGTGATGTATGTAAAAATTGAACAAAACTGAAACAATTTCAGCAAAGAAGTATTCGATGGCTCAAAATATTGATAATGGGAGATAAAGCTTTTTACCTTGAAGCCACTGGTTCATATCCAGGGCAGACTAGAAGGCTCAAGGGACTGAAATAATAGTGTAGGGAAAAGTCCTACACTGGCTGTGGGGATGCGCTAGATGTGACCTAATAGAAATTAGAGACGAAAAGGCCTATGAAGACAAGCCAGAGCCTTGCCCCTTCCCACCACCGAGGACCTGTACCCCTTCCGGGAAGGGCTTGTCACATTACTGAATGCTGTCACTGCAGCTGTGGATGAGGACGCCTTTGGGGAGGGTGCCAGGGAGACCTGTTTCTGCCTGAAACAAATCAACCAACGGGCACAAGATCACAAGGGCTGAAATGTGGGAACTGACATGGAAGCCAGGAGACTTCATTTCCATAGAGCCGTAAACAGCCTTCTGCCAGTCAGAGACGGGACACAAGGATGAGGAAATGCCACACTGCTGACCCTCTGATCTGTCCACCCTCACCTCGAAACCACTATTCATTATTCCCAAAGTCCTTCTTACCAGCCAAAGTGATTCCAAGAAGACTGGCTAAAACTTAGCAGCATGCCGCAGCCAAACACAAAGCCAAGGAAACAAGCTCGGATGGCTATCTGAAATGGACCCAAAACAAGCTCAGTCACCCCCGCCGTTCCAGAGCACGAGTCCAGGCTGCTGACCTTCCTGGGATAGGCAGGCCACTGGCAGGCATACAGAGCCAATGTGCTCAGAGCTTAAAAAGGGTGAAGCAGGGCTGCCTGGGTTCAAATCCTGTACCCACCCCTCTCTGGCTGTGAGGCCTTGTTACTTCACCTCTCCGGATTTCAGTTCCCCATCTACAACGCGGGGTAACTGCCGCGGTCCAGCCGCAGCAGGTCCAGGGGTCCCTGAAAGTGGGTCTTGGCGTCGGCGATGGGACACAGTAAAACACACAACTCAGAGGTTGAATGTAACTGCTCCGTTTATTGCTTGTAACTTACAGTTATTTATAGTCTAGCGAAGG